>OMNN01062442.1:0-35687 GCA_900302755.1 Chromis chromis | reverse complement strand
CCCCCTTAGCTGCGGAGCCTCGCGGTAGCTGCGGAGCGCGCTGCCGAGGCTGCAATGTGCCGCAAAGGGCACTCCCGAGGCTCTAACACACTGCCGATGTTCCAGTACGCGGACCTACCAACTTCGCCGTCACGCTCCGCTACGGCTCAAGACGAATATTCGAATAGTCGTCATTAATTGGACCCTAATATTCGAAGGACGACAACTACTATTCGGAACAGCCCTAATTTTTACATAAATTACTGCTGATTGACTAAATGCCTAAATTGCACATCTAAGTTCATATGAGGAAAAAATGTGACAAACTCACAAAATTATTTTTCATTTAAGTAAAAAGTTTAAATAAATTAAAACATATTGATTATTTCAGCATAGTATTACAATTGGTGTAATGTCATACTGTAGAAAATATACAAACTTGCACCTGTGCGCACACTCACATGATCTTATGGCTTACATTATCAACCTTAGCAAGAAGCAGACTTATAGAGTCAGATACAGTGTGTTCAGTATGTTAATTATGCACGGAAACTGTCCATCGGTTCCATGAACTCTGGCTTTGGAGTTAAATGGGCCGTTGGTGAGTTCCCGCATGTCAAGAGTAGTAATATGTTTTAATGAGCCTTCTTCTCAGGGTGAGATACTAAACTTCTAATTCTGGCGTGGGCTGAAAAAGATGAAGAACCTCTGGCATAAAATAAGCATGACTTCTCCACTACAGGGTGGCCCTCAAATTACAGTTGCTGGGCAGCGCAGGTCTGGAAGAATTTACCCTTCGTTAATATACATAAATGTTTATACAGCTTTTCAACCGGCACACTGTTAAGTTACAATTTAACAACCACTGTAATACAGTTTGCCATTGTGGTAAAAACAATAGTTCAATGATTAAAAAAGGGATATTTGGTGATTTCATATTGTTCGCTTGATGTAATAAATAAAAAACACTCTATAAAAAATACCTTCCTTTGTCAGTCAGCAGTAAGTGCAAGTTTAATTTACTGTCTCTGACCACAGTTTTGAGGATCCATAAAGATGATTCAATAGCAAAACAAAATGAACGAATGCATACAACTCTGATTTATAATTTACACTTTCAAGTGCAACAAACTTTTGATCAGCATGCCTGTAGCGGGAGATTAAACCCTCCAGCTTACAAACATTACATGTAATGATTAGAGGTGTGTTCAAGTACATGTCCGGAGGATAAATCTAACAAATAGATTTTTAAAAAACACCCATTTTCTTAAAAAAAAAAAAAAGACATGCACATGCGATAACATGTATTTTTATTTGGAAAACCATAATCAGATGTATACTCAATGCTGCCTGTAAAACTGCCTAAGAGCCAATAATCTTGCCCTGGAGGTGATCTTTAACTGAACTTGAGCTGATCTCACTGTGTGGTCTCGGTAAAAGTCTAAACAGATCCACAAAGCTCTCTGCAGCCTGAGATCCTTCATTGCTCATCGATACAGTGATCAATACGTGGACATGTGGGTATTGACTAGGGTAATGATGATAGCTGCACAACCACACAGCCACACACGTGCACACACACACATATGGAAATACAGTATTTACACACGCATATCTCAGACTGGCTCACACATATACAATCTTACCAAACTGATCTCAAAAGGCAACTTGAAAGCAGAGAAGGATTTAAGCTGAATGAAGGTGCTTATCTGTTAAAGTGTGAATGTGATGTGCACGTACAGGTACAGTACGAGTGCTCATCCGTATGTGCGTATGTGTGTCATAACAAATAAACAGCGCTCCTCTTGTCAATGGTTATTATAGACTTTCCAAGACAGCGCTTTATTTGCTCCATAGTGACCCTGACATGGCAGTGAGTGACATTCATCGACTAGCTGACCCAGACTGACTCAAACCATAAGACAGACAATTTGACTCCATCATTCACTTTTTTCTTGCTTTGATTTACTTCTATTGCAGTTGTGACAATAGGAACTCCTAAAAAGAGAAGATAAATTTCTCTTTTAAAACAGTTGGCTTCAATGTTGAGCTTGGACCAAAAATTGGGTCATGGGTCTGTATCTGGCAGGTCGCCACTGGACAAAAGAAGCAATATATTTTAATAAGCCCCAGACCCGTGATAAAAGATTAAATCATTCATTTGTGTTCATGAAAAAAGTGTAGAGACCTCGGCTCTGACTTGGGTCAAAGAGGATTGAGCTTTAGAGTGTTGTTTTATTCTACTTGGCGCATTAGACTCAAAAGACCAAAGCTCTTGGAACTAGTGAGAAAGAATCCAAATCACTTTTCCATTCAGGTTAAAGCAAGCTCTAAAAATTATTTGAAAACAGCATTTCATCCAGCTGTGAAAATCGAATTTGGAGAAAAAATAGAGCCATACAGAAAACCCAGCAAAACAGAACATATTTGTAAGGTGCAAAAGGTGTGCGTGGATCACCATTCAGAAAATGCCCTCACAGCGAAGAGGAGGGCATGTTAATTCATTAAAATAATCTCAGTTTGTCTTGATGTTGGTTTGAGCCGTGACACACATCAAGGCATTGTTCAGGGAGGCCCAATAAAAGCAACACTGACTTAACAGGCAATTGTGTCTGTCTTGCTGCGAGCACACTCTTAGTCACGGACAGTGAGTTTATTGGGCGGATCAGTGTCAGGAGCACATGCGCGCACACACACACATACACACACACATACACAGGCTTTAATAAGCCCACACTTTAATTTAGGCCCCGTCACTACAATGAGGCTTCCAACATCAGACAGCAAATTGTTCTTGTTCAATGAAAAAAAAAAAAAAAAAAACACACACATCCTGTCTTCTTGTCTGGACAGAAAGACTGGCGGACAAAACAAAAGGAGGAGGGAGGGAGGGGGGAGACAGTGAGTGTGCAGCCATGTGTGTATGTGCATAAGGGCATGGATTTGTATGCGTCTATGTGTGTGTGTGTGTACGCCTGCCTACACTGTGTGTATACATGGTAGTGACAGTGTGTTGCGAGTGCATCCACCACCTTGCACACCTGGTGCTTCTACATATACACATGAGTGTTTCCATGGGTAAATTAATATGTGTGTACTTGCATATGTGCATGTTTCACCATCAGGTGGTGTGAGTACAAGGATGTGTGTGAGGGGGAGGGAGGCGGGGTGGGGTATGGTCTCTACAGCCTCTTGAATATGTTCAGTTAAATAAGCTGATTGTTCTTTAAAAGCTTAATCAAACCCTAATTAGCATAGCTGTAATTGCACTTGCCTCGTGGCTGTGGCCCATTGACATGGATTCCCATGTTAATTATTGTAATTGCCTCACTAATGCTATGAATACTTCAAAGTTATGCAAATTGTAATGATGAGTAATCCACCAAGTGTTTGAAATGGCTGTCATTATACACACATGCACGCACACACACACACACACACACACACACACACTGTGGACAAGTTGATTGTGAGATGTTGGATATGTTTCTCTCTAATAGGCACACGCACAGCAACACACAGGTGAAGATATAACAGACACATATACATATTCATACACGTCTATTGAACACAAGTATAATAACACACATGCACATGAGTTAATACAAAGGGACATACACACCAACATCAACTAACTTGCCCCCGCCCACACACAATCAAACTCTTAGATCAAAGTGTTAAATCATAAAGATGAGAAGCTCTCTAAGAGTCTAACACTTCAAGCAGGGTGGTGGTTGTATTAGTACAAAGAATTAATGAGGGCACACAAATACACTCACCCTCTCCCTCACACAGTCACACACACACACGCACACACTCAAACACACTCTCCACGGCAGAGACGCAGCATGTCGGACTATTCTATGTACTAATTACCCTTGGTTCATCTCTCTCATCTCTCTTACTCATTCACTCCCTCACACACGCACACACACATTAATGAAGGCCTGTTGACTGCTGTAATCCCATGCTAATACTCCAGGGAGTCAAATCAATGTGACCCCACAGTCTTTGTGCATAAAGCGGCGCTATAATGAGGCTGGTGTTGGAACGCCTGTGCACACACACATATACACATTCACATACACACACACACACACACAAACACTTGGCTTTTTTGTTTTTAAGGTTGATCTCGCTCAAAGTGAAGATTAATGAGTCAGTAAGTGAAGGGTCTTTACATAAACTTTTACATTTTGTCCACCCTCTCAACAATTGCCAGCAGTGTGAAGCAACATTCATGGAGTTTCTGGCCATTGCAGACATATTATATCATACCTATTTAGGGAGACAGGGCATGGAGGAGGAGATAAGGATTTGACACTATCTTTTGAAATCATTTTAGTGATCATATAATAGTAATAGAGTCATATTTTGAAGTAAAACTTTCAGCATTTGTGACTCACACAGTATTTGGGCAGGCAACTCTCCAACCCACTCAGATACCCACATCTCCAAAATGGCATTTTAGAATCTACTTGTACACAGTAGATAATTTAGTTCAATAGCTAACAACAAAGATCCTTGATGTATAGTTTCTCAATGAAAACAAAACTGTGCAGGAAATAGCACCATTAAGGGTTAAGTGGGAATTGAGAGACTCTGAAAACAAGACCAAGGCCTTGTTTTCAGAGTTTAGACGATGTGGCCTTTTTCTGGTTTAAAGTGATTCCTATTTAAACTGAAATGCTTATGCCATACAATCATAAAAGCTCAGTTTTATATACATTCATGTTCAAATGTGCAGTCCTTTCACATGTCATTTTAATAGGAATACATTTACTTGAGCCAAGTACAGCCAATTACATTTGCATAATGCCAGTTGTTCAATGCTGTAGCCATCTGGGCACTTGCTAGTGAAATAACTACAGATGCTTAAAGGTAAATGTTTGAAGCAAGGATCAAAATGCAAAGTGTTAGATTGTTAGCCTTGTATGCATGTAACTCTGGTAAGAATAGAGTTTGAGTTAAATAAGTTAAGCTTATTGCCATATACTGTACATGTAAAAACTACAGTTGTACATAAAAATGCAATGAAATGCATCTGGCCTGGTTCTCTCTCAGCCTTTAAAACTACATCAATACGTTTAACAAACAACAACAACAAACATGAAATCTAACAAATAATAACTATGAGTAATGTTAAGTGCCTACTGCTCTAATCTAACCCCCTGAGGGTCAAAATTATCTTTGAGGCGGCTGGTCCGAGCTCTAATGCTCTGGAGGCGTTTTCCTGAGGGAAGAAATGTGAACAGACCATGTGTTGGGTGGCTGGTGTCCTCCATAACACTTAAGGCCTTCTTTCTACAGCGGGAGGTGTAAATGTCTTGAATCTGTGGCAGTGGTGTTCCTATGATTTTCGAAGCCTATTTCACTGGCCTCCCCTGACGTTTGTGGTCTTGTTCAGTCAGGTTGCCCCACCACACCAGTATGCCTCCAGAATGGATGCTCCATAGCAGCACCAAAGAAAATTGAAGGCATTGAATAAAGTATAGACCAAGAAAGAGCGTCTGACATCTTAGAATCTGGAATCATGCACTATTTCAACTTTGTTGATGAACACTGATAGCTGAACAGTTTTGCACTTCCTAAAATTAACAATTATCTCATTTCTTTTTCAACATGTAGTTAAAGGTTACTCTCTTGGTACCATATGCGTGGGTCCCTCATCTCACTCCTATAGTCGTTGTCAATGTTGTCATTTATCGCTCCAATCACTGTGGTGTCGTCTGCAAAATTCCACAATGTTATAAAGATTTTACCAACATAGAATGAGAAGATTGTAGATTAACTGACCAAGGCAAAATTGCTGTTGAGAACCATGGTAGCTGAGTGGCTGGTATCTACTCTGACTGTCTAAAGTCTGCCTTTCAGAAAGTCATGTAACAACTTACAGATGGAATTACAAAGGTCAAGGCCTCTAAGATTTAACACCAATTTAGATGGTACAATGGCAATAAATGCAGAGCTGTGGTCAATAAACAACATTCTGACATAGGAGTTTTTACCTTGAAAATGTTTCAACACAGTATGCACAGCCTGTGATACAGCCTCTTTCACAGATCTATTTGACTGATAACCAAACTGTAGCAGATCAAGGTTGGCCAGAATGTTAAGATTTATGTATGTCTAAAATGTGTAAATGTGTTTCAACAGAGATGGTCACTGAGGTGTTGATGGGGATTGCAAGGAAAGAGGGCACACACATATATCCACTGCACACACAATCATACACATACATAGACACATGCCTCACCCACAAACACAGTGACACAGTCCACACGGACAGCTCCCAGGAGAGTGCCACTACAACTTCCACCACTTTATTATTGGTCAATTTGGAGGCTTCTTTCACAGGGGTGACATGGCTTAGGAGATGTCACAGCCCAACCAATCAATACCACTCTGAAAGCTCAGGATCCACAGTCAGTGTGTGTGGTTGTGCGTGCATGCGTGCATGTGCTTGTGTGTATATGTGTGTGAGTTGCTGAAAGCTGCAGCAGCTGTGGCTGGACTCTACCCTTCTGACCTGTTTACCGGACAGTAATTACATGGGAAGAGACGTCCATCCAGCTCCTGCTGACCATCTCGACTAATGAAGTAAAACACAGACAGATAGGCAAAGATAAGGGCAGATGGGAAGACAGGACAGACAGATACACAAACATACAGAGTGTGTATAGAGTATACAAGTGCATCGAAAAAAATATATATAGAGAGAGAGACAGAGGTAGTATCTGCATCTCTATGTCCCAGCTAATGTGTATTTGTTTGCATATGTGCATCTAGGAATGTGTATTTGCATATGCGAATGTGTGAATGTGTGAGTCTTCACGTACATTTCTAATATACAGACGTACGCATTGTTTTTTGGGGGGAGTTTTTTGTTGCCTGTGGCAGGATAGGCCTGACTAGTGGATGAACAAGCTTCACAGCATGTAAGCAATCCCAGGCGTGAGTTTCCCTGACAAACCTATTGATTCTATGGATTTCCACCCAAAGTTGCGATAATGATACATCATGGGCGGATTTGGCAGGACAGACTGCAGGGGGAAGAGGTGCCAAAGCAATTTGCAGCTGTAAAGACCAAAGGGGGGCTCTGATTACTAATACCCCCAACGAAACAAAAAGAGAAGGGGAAATATATCCCTCCATCTCTCTGTCCATCACTCTATCCCTCTCTCCTTGGGTGTCTTGTTTCCTGGTGTGTCGATATGGATGTATGAATTTGTTACAGAAGGATCCAGCACAATGGATTGGCTTTGCTGCTTTGTTAAGGATAAGGGGTGTGCAGGCATCATAGACTTTGCTGTGTTTAGCTTGTGAGCAGCAAGAATGGAGCTCATAGATAAACCGATTGTACGTATGTGTGCCGTTTTTCTGTTCAAGGCTCAGAGCATCTTATCTTAGTATGAATCCTGAGGTGTTTTGTAATATTAAAACTATCTTTCACTTTCTAGCTGAAAGGTATTTAAATAAATGTATGAGTTCTTCTTTTGACACTACACTGCTGTACAGTACATCGGCGTTAAGATTTAACAGTACATACTTTTATGAGTTGTAGGTTCCAAAGTGATGCAATACGTTCAGTGTAGCAAAGCACACTCCTTTAGGATATTAAGATGAAGGTTTCCAGGTATTACACAATGTGAGCTGAAAGTTATAGTCTATGTCATGTATTTTATGTTTGTATCTCAGTTGGCTGGCATGTATGAGACACAGGCAGCTGTGCTGAAGCAAGGGCAGGTTATTTCAAGTTTATAATGTAATTCTGGGAAAAAACCTTACAGTATGGAACATAATCCCCACGAGTGAAAGTATACCCGAACGATTTTTAATTCAGAGCTCCTGAACAAAAATAACTATCTTTTAAGCCTCTTAAAAATGCTGAAAAATTAGATTTGTGATGCGCCGGTGCATAAACACAAGTTTGCATGAAAGGCAATAATTTATGGCCCGTATTTCACTCTGATTAAAAACCTAAGCAGTGATTATAGTGACTACTCAGCAATCTTCTCTGACATCAAGGCATGTTTTTTCCTCATTCTAATCCACTACATTATAATTATTCAGTCATTTCAACTTTCATAGGGGAAAAATAATAATCTTTTGGTTATGCAAATGATTGGGCCGCTGAAAAGGCCCTCCTTGGCAGATGGCTGGTATTTAAAATGGGGAATGTGGTCATTTGGGTATTTCTGTCAGGAGATAGATCTTTGATTTAATGAAATAGGGGCTTAGGCTCATTCTGAAGAATATACAATACAATTACTTTATAACCACCATCTCTGATTAAGTCTATTGCTTGTGTGTGTGCATGCGTGTGTGCATCTGCTTCCATGTGGCTGTAGTGGTCTTGTATGTGTGAATATACACGCACTTGGTGACCCGCATACACATGTTTAATCACAAATTGCTCGGCATCTGATTGCAATTATTGATGTATCTTGTTATTCATTAATTCTAAATTACTTCTGTAGTGTCAGCTGCAAATTATTGTTAAACAGACTGTATAGAAAAATGATAACTGCAACACAGCATTTAAATCTTTCAACGGCGTCTCTGGCAGAACTTCAAAAAAAAATTTATATTGACATCCTTTCAAAATATAAAACAAAATGGTTATGGACATTAAACTAAGGTGTGTTAGACTTTTGTGAGCAGTTAAAATTTGACCAGTTTTTCAGTATCTGTTTGATGGCGACTGATATTCCCCTGTCTAGCTGGTTTTCCACTCTTTTATTTATTCCTCAGTCATAAAAGTCTCCAGCCTCTTTGTCTTTAAAAGAGAGTGTCTAGCTGCCAGTCGGGTATCCAATCCCCAGCCGTTACGGCCAAATCAGGATAATAACACCTCCCTTTAAACCAAATGACCGCAGCGTGGGACTGCCAGCTAAAATTAATTCCACCTCTGACCAGAGGCGAGAATACCCCACTGCTTAACCCCCTCTACACACTCGCACACCCATAAACACACACTTAAGCTCTTACATGCTCAAGCACATGCACGCACAAACACACACACTCAAGTACTTGCATGCACACGCAGGCTCATACATGCATGCACACAAGCACACATACTGAATATGGAGTAGTCCTTATTTGCTCTCACTGCTCACTATTCAGTCTTGCTCACAAGCCTGTCAGCAAACACCAAGCTGTAGCATTTGGCCAAACTATTGTGCATTTAAGCAAAGCATTTTCTTTTCCTTATTTTGCTCTCTAATCTAATATGGAACATATGTATAAACTGCATAACTGCCTCCTCCATAAGTTACAAAGTAATGCAGTACCTCATACTATTTTGTGAGGAGATATGCTGCTTCTGCTCAGAACGTAGGCTGTTAAAATGTGTAAGTTTTGAATGGAACACTTGATACCACAGCATTAGCTCCCCTCTCCAGCAATATTGATTTACAACATCAATATATGCTGGCTCCCTCTTAATACATTTAAACTCTAAAAACAGCAATATGTCACAGCTACTTGACTGTGATTCTTCAAAAATAAACACTATGTTCAAAAAACACTGCATGATGCATGTTTGTTAAGATGCTTGAGTTTTGTTTCATACTGGCTTCTTGTTAAGTGACCTTTTGTTAACTCATGTTTAAGTGACATTCATTCTCCTGTCTCAGGGCACACTTTGTCTTTGTTACCAAGGCTTGCAGCTATTCAACTTTCCATGTTCTTCATGCTTCACACAATCCTCAAACCAGTACAGGCTCTGCCTTTCGCGGCCTTTAAAATGTTTATGCGCAGACAGGTGTAGCAAATGATCAAGATTCATTGCCGTTCATTTGTCTTAACAAAACCAGAGGTAGGAAAGTCCAGTTGCTGCCAAATTTGATTCAGGTTCAGTGATTTTCTGATGAAGACATAGAGGATGTAAGTGGCGTGAGGTGATTTGTAAGATTCAAACCTGCTCTATAAACATGGCTCTATGTATATTTATACACAGAAAGACACTAACAGAACTATTACAATATACTGTACATTGTTTAAGTGCGTGTGCATGTTAGTGTATGATAACTTGAAGAGTGTGCGTGTCCTATGTGGGTGTGTGTGTGTGTATGCGTTGTTTCTAGGGCAAGTATAAACTCTGTCATGTTGATTAGCTCTAGGTGTTAACACACTGGATACTGCCTCATCTCATTCTCATCCTGACTGATCAATGTCACTCTTTGTCTTGTATCCTTTTCCTCTTAATCTCTACTCTCTTTGTTTCTCAAGCTTGCATTTAATGCATTAAGCTATTCTGTTTTGTTTTTTTTACTTTTTTGCAATGACTTTTACAATCTCAAATCATGTATTAGGAACATCTCAAGTGTAAGCTGTACATATGTATACATATTTTTAAGCACAGTTTTCTGATGAGATTTCAGCTTGTTGCTAATTGTTCTCATTCAGCTGCCAGTGGGTTGTAACCATGCAGGCATCAACAGATTGGAGGCTCTCAGCTGCCAGCCTCCCACCAACTGCCTTTGTGCCTCTGCCACTTGACATCTCCATCCGTTGTGTGTGATGATGTAAATAATTACACTCAATTAGCACTTAATTAACGATGCTGAAACAAAAGGACAAGTCCCTGGGTGCAGCTCGTCTCCTCTCTCTGTACACTGCTCCCTCTCTCTCGCTCTCCACACACACACATCAGGGAAAACAAAACATGTCAGCTTTTGACAATGTGCCATCTGTCCTCGAGCCAACAGATAGGCTTAGACACACGCACACACAGATACAGCCCCTCAGCGCCCATAAGACATGCAGAAACACTAATCGGGTCCTTAGGCGAACATAATTACAGCTTGCCATGTTAATTACCTAACAATTAGCAGCCGTCTCTTCCAAGGGGCAATCAATGAATTAGCTTGTGATTCCCATGTTGAGTTGCCAGCCGAGTCCTCCCATTCACACGTTCCTCACTTCACTCAATTATTCTTAGACACTTTTTCTGCATGTACATACTGTACCTGTCTAATACGTATGGAACAAGCACCTACATGGCACAGAAAATAAAAATTAATTCACACTTGCCCCCATTAGCTTATTTTGTATCCCAAGGCGAACATTTTGGCACCTTCAGTAAGTAAACTGGTCAAGAATTTCATTTTTCTTTCTCTATACACATCTAATGCCTTGGGGCAACAGTTTAAAATTCAATGTAAAATAGGCTGAGGAAAAAACGTTAAAAAATAATCACAATAGAGGAAATTGAACAAATTGGACATCTTGTATTGCTCTTTGTCTTTGTAATTCCCGCTCGTTATCGAATGAATAATGAGAAAATTGTGCTGCTGTGATGCGAAATATGAATCTTAATGCCAATTCTGATTGGAAACAAATTGGTGAAGCAGGTGCAGTCCTGAGACTAATGATCAATAAAAAAAACTCATATTTCATCATTTTTAGAGGACCCAAAAACCTATCAGTATGAAAAATGTGCACCCTTTACCAGAGAAATCATCCATCACTGCTCCTATTGAATTTCCCATATTAAAACTCCAATATGGAAGTCATATAGGCTGATAACACAATCAGATTGAAAATTGAGAAAAATTCACCTCCTGCCGATAAATGTATATCACGGATTAGTGCACTTGGATGGTTGCTTCCTAGAGAAAAAAAAAGCTCAATCTGTTGACCTCTTGGAAGGTGAACAAACCCTCTGCTTTCTCTTGTTGCATTCAAGCTAAACAAGCAGTAAAAGTACAACTAAAACACTCACAAAGCATTACCAGACTCCTATGTGCATGTGCAAACCAGCAGCACATTTATAGGGACTTGCGCTATTTGATGTATATAATTGAACTGCGCCTCTTTCTCTCGCCCTTATAGAAATTTTTATTCCTCTCATTACTCTTCATATTGCAGTGGATATTACTGTGGATATTAGAGCGGTACAGATTGGCCTTTAGCTTCTTTTATTACTGAAATCCTGAGGCTGACCACATGCGTGGGTAATTCATTCATCCTGATTGCCTTGTGTTATATTTATCAGTGCTATATGCCTCAGCCAGCCTGCTGTGGCAGCTGCTGATGACATATTATATAGCATGAAATCAACAGACGAGTGGCATATGCTTATATACATCCTGCTAAGCAGGGTTAAAAACATAATTAGACAGCAGTCCAAAATGGATACACATTCCTTCTTTCTCTCTCTCTCTCTCTTTCAGCATCACCATCACAGACCACAACGGCCATGCTAGGCCTAGCCACAGACAGATCTCTAATAGGCCTGGCTGTCTCCTTCTTAATTTGCTGAAATTGCAAAATCAATAGGTGTAGTCGTAGCCGCCCGCTCCCTGTTTTAGTGGGAAAAGATAAAGTCTATGGGAAGGCAATCTTCACTTTCAATTTGCTCCCTGTTCAGCATTGAGGCCGAAGTGCTTATCACTCTACTTAAAGAGACCGTATGCCTGTCTCGTAGTGGGTAGTGCTGGTGGACAGACAAGCGTTTCATTCTGGAAAGCTTGAAAGACACCCTTGTACACATATGTTTTTTTGAAGTACAACCCATTTACTACATTATAAATGACTGCCTGCTTGCAAACTTTGTGTCATTTTCTAAACTGGACCGAGACCAGATTGAAGTAAAATGAATCATGTCCTCTTTAGGTATTTGGTCTGTTTTGTCTTGTGTATAGATTTTGGATTTGTGCATTACACTGCTTCTTCTTTCCCCATTGATATTACTGCTCCACCTACATCTATTGCTCTCTGGATGTGAAAACTTCAATGCTTAGTATCTCAAGACTCTTCTGAACTCAGGGGGGGTCTTCTAATTCCAAGCTCACAAGGATTATGTGACAACATCTTGGCTAAATCCTTTACTGTAGAATCTGTATGCCGCAATGTGACACTGGAATTGTAGTTTTCCATAAGACAGCAATCCTAAAATTCAGAGACACTCCACTCAACAGTTGACCGTTGTTGTGCATGTCAATACATCAGAGCATGCTTTGATGCGTGTGTTTGTAGATATGGCTCTCTGGATGCACATTTGCAAAAGTGTGTAGATGGTGTGTATTTGTGCATGTGTTTTGAGATATGTGTGCTCTAGACAGCTCTTGTCAGTAGGATCTTTTGTCTCAGCGAGCCTGTTCGTCCTTTCCTAATCTCCCCTTGATGCTGCCTTTACCCATAATCCTTTCTTTCATTAACTGCCCTTCTATACAGCGCCACCTTTATTGCAGTCTTTCACTTTCTAATTGCAAAGAGACAAGAGCAGGGGGAGGCGAGAGTGTGTGAGTGTGTGTGCTGTAGCGAGAGGCTGGGTGGGTGGTGGGTGCATTCAGAGCATCTGCATAAGAAGTTGTGTTTGTGGAGGCCAGGCCACAATTGAGGGGAAAGGGTGTGGGCGGGGTTGGCTTTGTGGTTGATTGCAGAAATAATTTCGCATGTTGTAGAAAAGGGCTTAAAGAAAAAATTTTAATCTGGATATTAAGAACATTATATGTTCAAGTTAAGGGGGTCAGCGCCATGGCTGCTCTTGGCAGGAAATCCATAGAAATTAGAAACAGGATTTTGATGATGAAGATGAGACAGGAAGAGAGAGGGAGGGTGAGCGAGAGAGCAGTTAATGTGTGTACTTGTAGTACCACCATTATAAGTACAATCGTACCAATTCGTGGAATTTTCTAATTACTTTGTGACTTCAAAACATTTTTAAATCATCCCACATTATAATACAATAAGCAGATTTACCGGAAGAGAGGGGGAGAGACAGAGAGAGAAAGAGCAGCTATGAGAGAGGCGAGGGGGGAGAAGAGGAAATGTTTCCAAAACATCCACTGGTGGGTTGCATTTTAAAGATGTTGTTTTTGTGTTTTTAGCACGAAAAGAAAGAGGGAGGATGGAACGGAGAAAGGAGGAGGGAGGGAAAGAAGAGAGGGGAGAGGTTCAATTTTGAAAACACTCGTACTGATGCATATTTATGACTGTGCGTCATAAATGCACTTTATGATAAGGCAAATAATTCACACAGCGCATCACAGACATCACTTTAACATATTCTATAAGCAGAGTTAAAGACCGCCTTGTTTGCCGTTTCCTATTTCACAATAACCCCTCCAACAATAGCCCTCATCTCTGTCCTCCCCACCTGCTCCCCCCAGCCTGTCTCTCTCTTCCACCAATGAATGCCGGCCTCAGCAAGGCCCTATACTTGGTTACACACTGGCCCCTATTGGCAGTTCTAACACTTGGACAAATCTACAGTGATGCATGCAAATGGGTATTATTTTACAAATGGTCAAGCTATTCTGATTTGTATTTTTAATTTTTTGTATTTTCTTAATTATTTAAAATGACTTAAAATGTATGACGATGTAATCTCTTTATCATGATATTATTTTTCATATATTAGTATGTATGTTTTTGTATGTTTTTAAAGGAGAATAAGAAAAAAAATTCAGTGAAAGACTTTACACTTGAAACATTAAATTGACTGTATACGTATTGATAATTGCACAGTTATTTCAGTTACAGATATTTTTTAATCTGTCTGAAATGATGGAACAGTTTCATATTGATTCTTTTTCTTATTGTGTCATTTTCTCTTTTTTGCACCCAGACATAAATATTTGTTCAGGTCTAAGGGAATGAATATCACTGTCAAAAACATGGAAATTGATCTCAACAGTAATATCCCTCAATTAATGTTGGGAGTTCTCTTTTTCCAGGGAGGAACAGTGTGTCAGTACATTTCTCCAGCTAAATACATGATTATACTTAAGCCCCTGTAGTTAGGTGTGCCCAATTTCCACACACTAACACAGAAGGAACACAAGGTCACACACTGAGAGAGTCTGAGAGAAACAGGCAGAAATGGAGGACAGAGTGAGGGACGAAGAAATGAAGACAGAGCGAAGGTGTACCGTGACCACATTTTTGTTACGCCTTTTGTGTAAAAGCCATTTTACAAACTGGATAATTGATAGGCAGCATGCAGCCGATGTCAGTCATATAGTGTCAGACATGAAGAATGTTCATCTCTTTTCTTCTAAGTGATGGGCCTATATTAGCATACAACCTAAGCCTCCAAATTTAGGAGGTACCTGTGAGATGAAGCGAAACTTTCAGTGAGGGCAGCATACCTGAGATTTTTCTCAATTATTTGTTACAGTAAATAAACATGAAACACTCGGTTTTCCCAATTGAATAACAGAAAACTAATCAAGAACTATTTCCTTGAAAAATGGTTTCAGACAAAAAAGATTCTGCAATTCCAGTCACTAAAATGAGAGGCATGTCTTCATCAACATAGTGTTGTAAGTTCAATGTCTTAGTTTTGAACGTTTGCTTGAACAAAACAACACAACTGAAAACATCACCTTGAGCCCTACAAATCTGCAATAGGCACTTTATCACAATTTTCTTTCCCTTTTATTACCTACATAATTATTAATAAAAAATATTTAGCAGACTAATTATTGAAGAGACATATTAGTTGCAGTAGACCAATATTATAAGATAAACAATGAGATGAAGTTTGTCAAAAAATCTGTTCAGATTACAGGATTCTTTTTCAGTGTAGTGAGACATCTTTATATCTTGTGCATTTAAATTACTGGATTATATATATGAAATTTAAATGAAAATGTAATGCAATTTACATAACATGCAACATGACAATATGTCAACACATCAAATCATGTGTACACACTGTCTAACAACAGTTTTTAATATTTTCCATACAATGTGAGGTTTGTAAGTTTAAATTAAGAAAGGGAACAAAGCTGCCGAACCTTTTCTACCTTTTATCTCCCAAAATGGCAAATCCAAAATAATTGTGAAAGAATTCATAATTATTCAGGATAATAAAGCCATCCTTATTCACTCTACAAAATATTGTTTCTGCTTTTCACCTTACTTTGTGGACTTATGTTTAATTGTTTTTAATTCTCAAGAACCTTGACAGTAATCTAAAAAAATCAGGGAATAATTCTGAAAATGACTAATGTAACTTTATATTTGTGTAAGTGTTTAGTTCTGAAACTGTTCAAACCTTACCAAAATAGGAACTCTAACTGTGGCAGGAGGAAAGCAGGGGTAAAGCAACTTAGAACCGCAAAAGAAGCTCTGCAGAAGATGTCAAAAAGGCCTTTTTTCCGTTCAGTGCAGTGAGATTGCATTTGCCACCATACATGGAAACGGTACACACACATTTATTCTCAGCTCCTTACAATGGACAAAAACACCAAATGTGTACATCAATACAGCTATATATTTTGTTTGCTCTGACAGCTTTTCAACAGTTACTCTTCCCTATGCAAATGAGCCCACTCTCTCCCACTCCCAATCGTGGTGAAGTGATATGAACTGCTGAATATAAATGATTGGGAATGATTGATAGACCCTCCCACTCGCCGCCCTCCACAGACAGATAGAAATCCAGACAGACATATGCATGTCTCTCAGTCCGTTCTTCCATTTCTCTCCGTCTATAACGCTCTCATTCTGTCTCACCCACTCACTTGCTAATCCACTCAGTTAAACACATAAAAAAAAAAAAGGTAATTATCAACAAGTAATAAACCATTAACAGTTCTTGAATTCAACAGTCTGACCTAGGACAGCCAGTGAGTTTCAAAATTAAAGCAACATCAACCTCACTCTCAGTCTCATGCATGCAGAAGGCCTCAACTGGCGTCAAAAACATCCATTTATGTGCAATCTTTACGATATTTATTATAATATTGTCCCTGTCCTAATTCATGACAGAAGCTGCCAGAGCGATCAAAGATATTTTGAAGACTAGCTTCCAGAGAAGTTGAACGTCAACTCTGTAGACTACAGGACATGACCAGTATACATGAATAAATCAGCTCAATGGACCATGAGAGTTTTCAATAAGTCACTGCAGCCATTTTAAATCCCTCAAGGTGTCAACTTTCCTCCACATCTAGCCTTAACGTGTGACAAGTAACTGCTGAAAAATCCATCTAACTGGTTCTGCAACAACCCGACTGACAGCACAACTCACCTCACTGTTCAGTGCATTAAATTTAACTGCATCTCTACTATACCTGTGCATGCACTTACTAGGCTCTGTCTTGACAACGTAACACACTATGAAGAAACAAGACCCATACTCAAGAGGGCCAAACTCACACAGTGGCCTCTTTAAAAACGCACACAAGAATGAGAGCGAGTTTACAATCAAGAACTAACAAAAGCACACAGCCAAGACTGGAAATGTACAATGCTGTGGACAATATATACTGAAAAAATAATAAGCCTACATGGTATAACGGCATGCCGGCGCAGACAAACACCAAATATCTACAAAAGAATGTATTTACCCGACTGTTTCCATCCGTTCCCTTTCCCCAATGCCCGACTGGCCAGGTGTGTGTATGTCAGTGTGTGAGCTACTGTTGGAGGGTCTGTGTGTGATTTCTTTCAGACAGGAGACTGGAAATGGGGTAGAAGCCATTACGCTGGGAGAATCACCCAGAGCACCCCGAAATGAGGGGCAGGGGCCTGTCAACACACATGGATGTGTGTGTGTGTGTGTGTTTGTGCATGTATGTGTGTGTGCAGGCAGGGTCCAGCCGGTGACCTTCTTCCAATGAGCCCCCCATGATTTATTTACTGTGCCCTTATCCAACCTCTCCCTGCACACACGGACACATGATTTCTAGTATTTCAGTGATAAGGTAGAATCTGCAAATGTGGCTTTTTTTTCACTCGGGACAGGACAGGCAGGAGAAAATGGTGTTTGGTGCGAAGAGAACAGATCTGTCACCCTATCTCAGACTGCAGCAGCATCTTATTTTCCTCTCCATTTCTCTGCTCTCTCTGTCCTCTTCTCATTTTAGCTCCTTCTCCAGAGCCAATGTCTGCCTCTCACCCTTATTCTCCCATCCTCGCCCTCCCTGCGCCTCTCACATTTTGTACCGCCTAGACTGGCGAGTCTAGATGCCATCTCCTGCTTTCACTCTCTCTGTTTCACTCTTTCCTTCTTCTTTTCCCTTTTTCTCTCTCATTCATTCGTTTCCCGTCTCCCTCACTTTCCCTCTCTCTCCTTCTCTCTCCGTGAGGGGGGTGGGGTTTAGCTGTCGTGGAGCGAGATGAATTTCTGATTGCTGTCGGGCAGCACAGAGCACTCTTATTGGTCAGAATAAGCCAGGGAGGAGAGGCAAAGGCTGGAGAAAAAAAAAAGAAAGAAAGAAAATGGACATTTTTTTTCATTGGCTGCATATGACCATAATTGCACCCCACACCCCCCATTTCCCCCTCTCAGCAGAGCAGCAGCACGCTATAATTTGAACAACCGGAGCCAATTATGCAGATTAGCTTGCCCCAGGTTGACCAATGACCTTCTCCCCCCGTTTACATTTGTTTACAATATGCAAATTACCTCTGGGTTCAAAAACGCGCTAGAGGGTGTCAAAACACCTTTAGACTAACACTGTACAAAACTGCCTCACCCCCGTGCCAGCTCCCCCATGCTCACACATGTGAGTGAGCATGTGCAAATGAAACAGAAACAACTTAGCAGGAGATTTTGTTTGATGAAGTGTTTGATGAAGTGTTTGGGGTATTTTGTGCGATGAAGACTTATTAATATCACAGGGTTTTGCCCATAACTTCTGACACTGAGTTTACACTCCAAAATGTAAAAACAAGGCACTTGTAATCTTGCTTTTTTCTTCCAATTCTTTTATCCAATATTTTTTTCCATTCTTTCCATTTCTCAACATTATCTCATCCTTCCTTCTTTAGTCTTCTCTCCGTCCTCCTTCCATCTTGTTCTTTCTTTCAGCCTTTTCTTTCCAAGTCCCTCCACCAACGTCTCCCTCTCTCCATTCACACTCCTCCCTTCCTCGACCCCCTCCATCACCACCACCCACCCACCTCCCCCGTTAGTACAGAGATGGAAGCTAGTCTGTCTAATTAGCTGTATGGTTTACCTTGGCTCAGTGGGGCCTGGCTGCCTTAGCTGGGTTTAAACAGGGAGATGGACGGGCTGAAACGCTGAAACCCTAGACTGTAATTAGAGACAGGCTCACTGAGGGCACACCACTGCTGACACAGAGCCTCTGTTTCACCGTGTGCACACACACACACACACTCTAGGGAAAGCTTGGGAGGCAGACACACACAAGCTCATGGCAAACATACGCACAAAATACATGAAAACAAAAGGTGTGGGCATTAAGTGCACCCACCCATCCAGGCACGGTCATTGGCATAAAAACACACATACATGCAGGGAGCTGGCATGCAGTCCTGCCAACAAACACACTTGTAAGCAGCTGACATATACACACACACAGACACACACACAAAACTGTACAGTCCGAAATATACATGAGTGCTCTCAATTTAGTTCCATCTGTCTTATTCCAACTCATATTTTTGCGGTTTATTTTACTGTGTTGCTGCAAGATGTCCCCAAACACAGTACCAATTATGTCTTTTCCCCTCACCTCATCTATTCTAGCCTCCTCACCGCCACTCGTTCCTTTTTTTAACACTGTCTCTTGCTTTTTCCCCCATCTCGTCCCATGATTTATTACTTCTTTCTTCTGATTTTAATTCTCCCTCTCTCTGTTACGATTGTATGCTTTGTGGTAGGGCCTATTTCTATTTTCTCCAGTTGGACAGATTAAAAAGACACACCACCACAAATCGGCCAAAGACAACACACACAGCCAATGCCACACACATGAGCACACAAGCACGTCCGCAGCTGGTCTGATTGTGATGGAAGTGTTGTGTTTATTCCCCTCAAAGTTAACTTCATCAAAACAAGGAACAAAGAGACAGAGCCAATCAATGAAATTCATTAATGAAAACTGAAATGCATTTTATTCTTTTCTAATTACACGCATTGTAGCTCATAATTGAGCGGGGTGTATCACTTGAGATTACTTCACACTTGTGCATGTGTTGCTCCCTGTGTGTGTGTGTGTGTGTGTGTGTGTGTGTGTGTGTGTGTGTGTGTGTGTGTGTGTGTGTGTGTGTGTGTGTGTGTGTGCAAGCTAAAGCAGTCAGAGAAAGACAGACATACAAAGAGACGAAGCTGAATGTGAAGAAAAAAAAGTGATATCAAGTGAGGACGACTGAGGAAGAGGGGAAAATGAGAGGCAGAGAAATATGAAGCAATGGATTGTATCAAATCTATTCTTCCTCTGGTATTATACTGCCCCCTTTTGTTCATGCACAGAACAACATTTTTCTGTCATTCAGTTTGCCTGTGTGTGATGAGACCTCCTGTCCTACATCTTTTAAGCAAATGCCATTCACACAAACTAAACACGGACACTGCATCAAGATGACATGTATAACTTTGATTTGAGTTCATAGTTTGACAGTATAAAGTAGATCTGGTTGAGTTTATTGACTTCCCAAAGGAAAGATCTTGGCAGAGAGCTCAACAGTGAAGACACAGTCATCACTGAAGAAAAATGTGTGAAGCCAAAGCAAATTTGATTGGATTTTATTTTTCTCTATACTTCTTCTCTTTTTATCTGTCTAAAAATATGGTGTTTTGTCATGAAGTCATGTCAGCACAACAGCCCCTCTGTTACATCTCATTGCTAAATTGTGATTGTTGTTCTTGAGATTAAAGTGGACTGTTATAAAGAGAGCATGTACTTGCAGATGTCATAGTATTTTAATGTGTTGTGACAACAGTAAGGCACTGTCATCAACACTGTGCATATTCAAGTACAGACACCTTGTATTCTTTAAGGCATTGTTCAACCCCAATCAAACAAATAGTGATTAAAGAAAGGTAGATGCGTGCATGCATGTCTGTGTGGGTGTATATATGTGTGTGTGCGTGTGTGTGTGTGTGTATATGGTTTGCCATCTGGCCCTAACTGCCCTACAATAACAAATGTTCCAGCCCTCTGATTGGGCAATTAAAGGCAGCAGGGGCACTGTGTTGACGGGTGAAAGTGTGACATCCATCATCTGAAACAATCGGCCCCTACCAAGCAGAAGTGTGTACGTGTGTGTGTGTATGTTTGTGTGCACTCATGCTATAAGCTGCTCAAACTACACCAAGCCCCCTGTGTCTCTATAATAACTCCATGAAATCAAACACACAACTCCTTATTCCCAGGTGATGCACAGTAGCCAGTGGCATCAAAAAAAAGACACAAAAAAATCAATAATCATCATGTGACCAAACCAGGAAATAACTGAACAGAGGGCCAAGAAGGGAAACACATGGCTATGGTAGACTGTGCTGGTCACTCTACTTGGGGCACATCTGTCTTGTTTGCAAATGTGACAACATTTGGTCCCCAAACAAGAGAGCTGGTCATCAGTTAGAGTTCTGTACAGCAATTAGCTGACTCCTGAAAATCCAAACCAGTTAAGGGAATGAAGGGAATATATGGCTTCCCCTTAACCTCCTGAAAAAAAGCTTACAGTATTTTTTGTTACTACTCACCATCATATTTGCAATTATTCTATCTTTATTCTTTAGCCCTATTGTACTTTTGTAATTTATTCTTTCATGTCTTATTGGTATCCAGCTGCTGTAACATGTGAGGGATCAATAAAGTTTATCTTATCTTAAATCTTTGTCTCTTAATACCCATTTGTGTCTGGTTGTTGTAGTTTTGAATATTAAATTACTCATGGCTTGAGATAAACTTAGCTGAAAGATGGAATAGAAAAACCACAAGATAGTTTCTTCTGTTCATTTTTGTTTAAATTTTTAAACACAACCCTCCACTTTACCCCTACATACTGAAGAATTCTATCAGAATCTGTCATTAATTCAGTCTGGTTTCTGTAAATTGCCATCAAAAGTGAGCTTCCATCATGTGTGACACCCAATCCACAAGGGATGAGTGACAATCATTACTCAGCAAGCTGACAGAAATGATGTGAATATAACTGGGTCACTGGTATTTGCTGAAATTTGCTTACCTATCAAGTTGAAAAGTAACTTTCAGGGACTTTTGGGGGATGTTTAGTAACTCATTTATGCCAGTTATATAACAAATTTCTCTCTTCTGTGCTAGACTGGGCATGGTAATAATACTGTCAACTTTCAAAACACTGACTCTTTGCTTACTGGCAAGTTTATTCATTATATACACTGTGCTATGTTTTAATTAGTTTTAATATTTTGTAACTATTATGACTAAAGAAATACATGAGCTGTACACATTTTTGTAAAGTGTTGTGTTGTACTTATGTTATCTAGTTTTATGCTGTTGTATATAATTTAAATTAAAATATATGCTTATAATAGACACACTGGATGGAACAGACAGGCATAAAAAACACCCATATGTGGGTTTTACAATACCTTCCAGAAGCTGCTCATAAAAAAAGTCAACATTAAGTCTACTTGATTATTGCACCAAGTGTGACCTAAAAACAAATCATCACTGAGAGCTGATGTGTACTAAACTGTGTGTGAAGGCAAGCGTTTCCAGAAAAATAAATGGAAAAAAAGTCCTATAAGCCAATACTACTAATTTGACAAGTTTTATGTGTCTCTTTGGTATGCAAAAGATGTACTATATTTAAAAACACTCATGTTTCTGGTTCAGCGCATATCCAAGAAGGACTTATACTTTCTGCAATGTAGAAATGAAGCTCAGTATCAAAGTGGAGCCTTAGTCTTAGCTGTTGATTGTCTAAGAGCATAATTAATACAGCAACTAATCCAACATGCCATCTAGCCAACCCAGAAATGTCCAATCACATTTACTGTTTCAGCTGGGGTTTGAAGCCGCTCAAAGCCTGAGTCCACAGCTGCGGAGCTTTGAGACCACTGAGTGAGGCACTAATCATGACACCATTAACTAAGAAAACATTGGGAATTAGTCAGATGAGGAAAAGTTGTGCTTTTCCACAGAGGTTTTGTTTAGTTAATTCCCTGTTGACAGCCAAGTGCTCCACTTGCCTGGAGAAAACTTCCTTGAGAGGGAAAGATTACTTTTTATCCCTAATTAATGCAGCTTATTTGCATAGCCCACCAAGTCATAATATATGCTAATGTGCATTTACATTCGAGAGTGCTGCATAGGCAGTTAATGTGGCCTAAATATGTCCATAAAAATTATTTTTATTATTATTTTAAGCCATATTATGCATCTTTTATATATGTTTTATGTTTACTCTCTCTCCTCAAAGGGTTCTTAGTGTCTTAGATCCTGGTTAGTTACAATAACATATATGTTGCTTACAGCAAGTGGGATAAAATCTGTAATCAGAACATAACTGAAAACATGGCTGGAATAATTGATATTTTAGGTCTGTGGTGAATGTGTTTGGGGAAAATGTAAATCCAACTTAGTGTCTAGGATGAGGACAAGATGGTCAACCCAAAGATTTGCATGCGTGTTTATGCATGTGTGTTTCTTTCCCAGCAGACCATCCTGCAGACCAATCAACCACTAAAGAAGAAAGTTCCAAATAAGATCATGATATCAGAGAAAGAACATCACAACTGTGTTCTTTCAGTGCATCTTTCATGAATTGCCAAAGGCAATGAAAAAATCTTTATTCTTGACAAATGCAGCAGAATAAATACTGCTCGTCAGGTGGCTGACCCGTCTCATGTCAGCTGGTATCTGCACTGCTGTGTGGTCATTGGACACAACACTGAAACCCAACCAGCTGATAAGGGCAAAAAAATAAGCTTCTTATTAACATAAATTATTTATTTAATTTGAATAAATACATAAAAATAAACACATTTTCATATTATTAATTATAACTTCTAATGCACACTTCTAAGGTGATGGATAACTACTAGAGGTTCTCACTCTACTTCAAAGTGTCTTGTGGAAAACTTATATGAACATGCACATATTAGCACTACAAATGATCACAAAAAGAGAACCTTGATTTGAAAGGGACCCACGGACAGACACCCGATCCATATTGACCAAGGATACTTAGACCCTGTTTAAAATGTGGTCAACCATAACAATCTTACAGACAGAACACTCTAAGCAGCATAATATACTATCAGCTAACAAGCAGCCATGTGGTAAAAAAAGAAAAAAAAAACATTCAATAAATCAATCAAAAAAAAATTCAAAAAGATTATATATATATACTTCAAGGATTGATTTATAGAAAATACTCAAAGTACCCTTTTTACTGACTTAAAGGGGTTAGGTTTCTTCATTCTTTTAGTCTCTCTTCTTTAATTTCAATGGTATGTCTATCATCATATTATCCTTTCAAAGAATCACTTAGGTCCAACACATCAACATAAGACCATGATGCAGAAACACAATGGGATGGCTCAGGGGTAAACTTCCCCTAACCACGGCCACAGAGACCTGTGATTTAGTTCCCAGTAGCAGTACCTTGTCTCAGCAAACATATCAAAGTTAAGACATACCTGTCTAATCCACCCCAGGGCCAATGCAAATGCAAAGTAAACTGAGCAACCAAACTTGTGGGAAAGGTGGAAAAATCTATGAAAATAGACAAAAGAAAAAAGGGGAGCACAGAATTGTGGGCTGTTGATACTAAATGACTCATCCTATTCATTCTTTTGTCTCAGCTCCAGCTGAAATGAAGTGGATGCAAGGTCTATGATCTTTCCCTTCTCTCTGGTCATTTGCAAGCTTCACTTATCTTTCCCTGAGTGATTTCATTTGGCTTTGAGTGGTTTTGAGAGGAGAATAACACCAGATGAGGCCAACTTAAAAACCGGGTTTCTTAGAATTTCCTGTCCCTCTTATGGATATTAAGTGTAGTGATCTCAAACAAGTGATGCTCTCCTAAGTCATTGCAAATGGTAAAAAGCTGGAGCTTATAGTTCTGTTTTTACACAAAGAAAGAAAATAAGAGAGCCAGAGACAGGGAGAGCAGCAAATCCGGTACATGAAAACAATACGCACTTTCCTTTCAATCTGAGCTAGCGGCTTTCTGGTAATTGGGTTTGCCTAAAAGATGGAGAGATTGAAAAAAGAAGCAAAGATGATGGAGAGAGAAGAATGAGCCTTTATTTCACAAAAGATGAGGACAGCAGCACAAGAACAACAGCCTACCGTTTTCTCCTCAAGTGCTCTCTTGTTTGATTACCCCTCCTGCCCTTCTCCACTTCTCTTCCTGCCTACAAGCAGTGATTTGTGCACATTCCTGTAGCTTTTTGGTTTCAACACCAGGGGGTCTGAGCCACAGAGGGCAATGTGCATGCATCTGTGTATCTACAACCAAGAGTATATGCATGCACTCATGCCTGTGCATGCTTACACAGAAGCATGACCGTGCTCCTATAAACTTTTCTGTCTTCACCCATGTGGCCAACTTAGAGACCATATTCCATTTTCAAAAACACACGGTAGCACCATCAAATGAGTCACCCCTTTCATGTGCTTCTACTGCTCTCAGTAACTCCAGCTTCCCTTCCTTGCCTAATGGATTTTCAAATGCAGGTACGAGATTTCTTTCAAGACTTGACAGACATTTTCCTTTGTGTTTAGAGATGAGGATCAGGCCCCGAGTGTTTTGCTGGTGATGGTGTTGTTGAAAGATTGTGCATACAGAGTAGAAGCATTTTCCTTCAACTTGTTTGAAAAGGCCAAATGTGAGACTTCTACATGTATATTTCCACATGTGGCTAAACAATGGCAATAAAAGCAACCGAACTGATCGCTTTCTCTTATGTACAGTTTTTTTTTTGTTTTGTATTGAACAACAGACCATATATAAGATACATGCTGAAGTGGGTTCTCTTCAACATTTAAAAATAATGCAGCTCAGACTTCTATTTAAAACAAAAACTTAAAGCTGAAGTACATTAAAGTAGATGTAAGAGATAATTCAGATTTTTGACATTTCACAGTTTTTACTTTTACTCTTTGGTTATTTTTGACAGACTTTTTTAAAACAAAAATGATTATGTGCTTGAAATTACTCAAAGAAACCCATAGATATGGTTATTCTGCTGCTTTTTTCCCCTACAATGACAATCAAAAAGTCTAACTTACATTACGATGTAGTGGACTCTAGAGTATGTGCAGACATGCCATCATTGACTGTAAATGTATAGTATGAAGCCATTATGGTCAGCATCAGATAAGCTATGACAAGCTGACTTGAGGTGCCAAACTCATGTTCTAACCTGGATGTAATTGACTGTGATTTCCAACTGCCCTCTCTGAGCCAGAACGGCAATGTCTTCTAATTAACTAGAGAGCAGTGACAGCCTGGTGCCACCTCCATTTGGTCCCCACTTGAAACAAGTGCCATGTCCTGAGGGTTCCTGTCAGACCTAGTGCTCTGTGAATGGTATGACATGTCCCTTCATGTCTCCATTCATCTCCCTCTCTTACTCCATCTCCCGCTCTCTCTCTCTCTGACAACTATTTTCTTCTAATCATGCTCAGGAAGAAAACGAGCGTGTTTGGCTGAAGGGAGAAACAGACTGCGTCGACTGTACATGTGTGTGTGATGAGAGACATGGGGAGAGCAAGAGAGAGAGTGACCAAGTGAGCAAATGCGAGACAGAAAGAGGGAGAGAGATGTTCATAAGTCGTCTTTCCTGTGTCTCTGTACACTGTGCTTCATTATCTGCCTGGCCTGGAGAGTGATGTCTTCCTAAACCAGCACCAGAGCCAGCGGCCTGCCACCACCGCCTTCACACTTTTTGCACCATACACATCAGCAACAGCTTTTATTTCACACGCAAACACGCACACACAGACTGAGGCAATTAAAACCTTCAGAGCTTCTCAATGCACTCGCACACCAAAAAAAAAATTCTTATACACGCACAATATGCATCCGACGAAAATATACATATAAGAATTAACCTTACTAAAGGTGAGGAGCTGTCATCCTAATGAAAGGCTCAGAAGGGAGCTAGACATGAGAAATAAGAACATATAGTATGCACTGTAGAGCAGCCATCCAACAGATGGGGGCACGTCACTAATGAAATAACTAGATTGCTCAAACCCCATTAATTATACAGAAAGCAATATGGTTTAATTCAGGACAAGGCCTAGGGTGCTCAAAGAAAGGTTGTTCTACATTTTTATGAAGCTGGAGGGGAAAAGAGATTACAGTGAGATAGGCAGTAGTGTTTCGACTCAATTAAAGTGGCAGTCGAACCTTAAACAGCATTTACATACGGTTCAGCTGTTGACTGAATGCCTTTAAAGTTTTCAAAGCCTTTTAAAATCCCAATCTTTACCAATGTAATATTAAATGACCAGGTTACGATGATTAGCTGCACTGGGCTACACTGGATGGAAGATTTCAAGATTTTTGGCCCAAAGTGACCAGTGGGAAACCTATCTCATAAAGACAGACCAAAGCTAAACTAGACACAATTCCAAAATGTGCAGTTAATAGGCACCAGCAATTGCAAAATGACAAAATGCAACACATAAATATAATTTGCACCACACCAAAATCAAGTCCCAGTCAGATCTCAGATACTAGGAACCAAGTTAACCCCTACAATATGAACAGATAATGGAATAAAAAAAAGTCTATCAATGGATACTTATATGCAAGACAAATATAGATATATCTGTATGCATTTTAAATACATGCAATAGGCTTACTGCAATTCATTTATCAATGTAGGGGACAAAATGTTGCTCCATAATTATTCCACGGCCTGATATTATTCCCTAAGAGGTTTATATAGTGTTCATCATTCCAAAGGCAAAATACCAGAACATTTCTTCAGAAAACTACCTAACAAGCTTGAAGAGATGTGTATTTTAAGGCAGACATGTAGGAATACATTTTCATTTTCATTTTTCAGTACATATTTTATAGTTGAATTTCCACTGACTATCGCTGAAAAACTATAATGGCACTTCTCCAGGGGCAGTATTATATATCGCAATTTTAACAAATGTGGTCCAAATCCGTACCAAATTTAACACCTTCTTCTTGTGGTCATGCTCCACTTCACCACCAACTTTCATGACAATCAGCTGAGTAGTTTTGGCATCATCTTGCTGACGCACAGACAACCAAACAGCAACAACCCTATATCTCTGCCTTGCCTTACACCTCAGTAGAGGAACTAGTATATGAAAGTTAATGATGGTAAAGGGGGTCCAAGACTAACTTAGTGAGCATTCTGTCCCTAAATGCAACTCCCTAAATATCCCATTCATGTGCACCTTCATGTATTGACAACTACATCAAATAACCTATTTGGTTTCCTAAGTTTTCAGGAAGAGAAAGGGAGAGAAAAATATAAGTAAAGGGTGACCATAACAGAAGGTATGTTATTTTTTATATGTGTGGTTAAAAGAGCAAAACTACAAGATCCAAAATGGACACAAACTGCTGGGCTTGGCTGGGTTATCAAAAACCTACATATGAATTCTTAAATTGAGTGATCATCTGTTACCACATAAACTCAGTCTATAATGTCAGTCTTTTATCTTGTCAACTTTCCTCAAGCTACTTTTTAATAAAACACAAAAATCTTTAAGCCAGTGCACCACTTTTAAGTTTAGATGTGTTTGAATTCAACTCAGCTTTTTCCCTCCCATAAACCTTGGACAACCTATAATTTTCTCCACTTTTGTGACACAGAGCAAACTGACATTGCAACTTAAATTTAGCGGAAAGACTTTTGTCCTTTTCTGACAACTGACTCTTGAAGTCCCCTCAATTACCCTTCACTAAACCTGGATTTACAGAAAGACATTTGTCACGAAACTGCAAAAACATCCCTCTAGAGCAGAAGTATTTAGTGTGTTTTGCTAAATCTCTGTGCCACACCATGGGATCCGTCTACTAGTTTGAGGTGCATCACAATCAGCCTAATTGGACAGGTGTTTGCGAGCCATTATGATACTAAATCGTTGTGTCAGTAGAAGAGCCCCAAAACAGCACGATACCCCCAAAAACCTGCGGAAGGATTAGCACAGTAGTTAAGATGGGAGGGAAGGCTTTTAGGTGTCAGAGTTGAGAGAAATTAAGATGGGGGAGAGAGAAACACAGAGAGAAAGGGAGGGAGGAAGATTAAAGAAGAGCAGCACTCGCAGTGTGAGGTAAGCCATAGTCATCTCTTGTCAGCCACCCCTGGTGGGAGTATGTACCCCACACAGAGAAACAGAGACAGACATTAACACTCCACTCAACCTTAAATGACTTTCATTTATGCAAAGAAGAAAAAAATAAACGGCAGTAAACTAACACTTGCCTCTTTAAAAGTATACACCATCAAAAATACGATGCAAAATAAGTGTTTAAATTTAACTATAGAGTCCAAATTCAGAGTTTTGATTCACAATAATATTAACAGATCCAAACAGAAGATTTTTGTTGTTGTGGTTTGTTTTTTGCTCAACAAATAACGAAAAATCATTAATTATCACTTTTTCTGTTGATCAACCAATTGATTAATCAATTAATTACTTGGCTTAGTAGTACCATGCTACGGTGAAGAAAAGACAATCTGCAGGTTTGTCCTCCTGCACAAAGTTTTGTAGTAACAGACTGACCAAACATTTTAGCATTGAGAAACAATGTCCTGTGTTTTATTAGAGCCTACAAGTGAGGGGTGAAGTAATACAGGAATCAACCTCAGAGGGTGAAAGGTCAAACTGGAAGATCAAACTTCTCTCCCAAGGGTTATAATCTTATCAGAGTTACACATATACACACTGACACACACACACAAAAAGCCTTTCTTCACCCGTTATTGGATAAGGCACACAAGCCTGGGGTGAGGCACTCAATGAATAGATCCTTATTGATTTCACCTAAACGCCATGTACTGTAGGGCCAATTCAGCTTCTCAACAACTCACTCATGCTACATCTCCCCTACAAGCAACTAACCCCTACAGTAAACACACACACACACACACACACACACACACAGTTTCAGTCTTCACTGCACCACATGCACATACACATCAAAATCCCTCTCCCCACCACTCCAAGTTCTCCTACATGACCTCATGAAGTAGGGTGAGCCTCTTCACACATCTACCAACAGTGGTGGAAACAGAGCAAAATATCCCCTCATTGATCAGCTAACAACACCCAGAGGTCAACAAGCCAGCGTTCTCAGCAGGTTGAATGGCCGACACCAGGTCCTGTTGGCAACCGATGAGCCATGACAAACTCAGAGTACTTGAATGAGATGAGGTAAAAGCTGGTGAGCAATTTCAAGCGTTGAAGAGTGAATCCTTTCGTTTTACTCCCTTTTTCTGACTCGTGTCTCGTTTGTTTGCTAAACTGCTCTCCGCTTGAGTTTTGTCTTTGATGAGGTTCAGTAACCCGACAGATTTTTTTTGCAATGATGCATTTGACGATTGTTTGGACTTTTCAGTTATTAATTATGTGTACTTTTCCCGAGGTGTTTCCAGACCTACAATAATGCTGTTTTACCCATTACTGTATTTTGGTGAATGTACTTTAACCAAAACATAATTTTGTATAAATGATCAAATATCAATATTTTACCTCTTGAAGTGTTAAAATGCGAACAAGATATTTGAGCCAAAACACAACCAAAATATTGCAACTGGTCAATTAAACATAAGCGCTCTATATGTATAATTTGCAAGTCTACAGCTCCATTTCAGTGTTGGGACACTATTTTAAAAGTGCAAGTGCTATTTACGTTCATATAGCAGCAAAAAATCCAAAAAGGAAGGGTTGATACTGAATTGCACCATAAAGTGTAGTGGTTAATACATTTTCAAATAAAGTCTCAATTAGTCACATCACTCTGAAACAGCTGTGACACAGTGACACATTTAAACAGCAACTGGAAAGAGGCTTTTCCCGAAACTATTGTTGTCTAAATGATGCAGACAATCACAACTTAAATGCAGAGCACCTCACATTTCCAGCCAGAGAAAGATGGTGTGTGATTTTATTTAATCTGATGACAGAAATGAAATGATGATTCTGATGACGGACATAAAAAATGTTGATTAAATGGCTATATATGACCGATTCAGTCTGAGCTCTTTCAGTTTAGTTTCTGCTGTACCTCACATCATAAGGCGTTACATTGTACTGCAACACAACAGTAATGTAATTCAAGAGCAAAACATGAAATGCTTCTTTTACCAACAAGAAAGTTGGAAAGAAGGTAATGACACAAGACTGACTAGCCACTGTAATCGACATCTCCCACATAAACAACAGAATTAATGATAACAGACCAGTTGGGTGTTTGCAATATGGACAGCAGTTACTTTGTCACAGTTTGGTGTCATTTGTACATGATTTAATAAAAGGTAAACGCAATGGATGGTCATGCATAATGGCACTGTGCTCTGGCATGGAAGCACTTAAATGAGAGGCTACTGATCCATCCTGCTGCCTTCAGATTGCTCCAGAGATTTAATGAACTGAAGGATAGGCTTTTCACACAGTATAAAGCAGCTGTGGACAGCAGATACTGTAAGAATCACTTATACTACTTTACAGATCAATGCAGTCTGCTTTACTGATGTTCCAGCCTCCAACACGAAAGTTTTTTGCCAATTTAAACATATTTACTGGCTGCGGTGTGATTAATTCAGATTGTTTATTAAAATCTTAAGCATTAGCATTTGCTTCAAGTAGTTAGTAGGTAAATAAAAATGACCTATCTATTCCTAGCGTCTGAGACATAGGCCCTGTCCACACGAACACGGGTATTATTCATCTTTTTCCTATGCATTCTACAAATATATTTTATGCAGATTTATGGCACTTAAAACTGAATTTTACAAAAACTCCTTCCAGGATGAAGATTTTCAGAAACTCTGTGCTAACCTTACATGTTTACACATAAATGTACAGCTACTCTTCCACTATACTGAAGAACAGATGTGTCAGCATCCGTCCATGCATATGATTTCCCCCTTCTGCGGCATTGCTTGGAGCCTGCCAGAACTGGTAACAGCTTTTTTTCCAGACATATATACGCCAACATGGCTTTAGGGTTAGGCTTGTATTGCTGCTTTATATTTTGGCATGTTCTTAAAAGCGTATGGCATTTTCATGTTGACATTTTTTTTTTGGAGAACAAACCTGTTTTTTTTTTTTTGTTTGTTTGTTTTCACATTCTTATTGAGAGAGGGAGACAGGGTGAAAGGGGGTATAGAGGAGAGTGACATGCAGCAAAGGGTCTTGAGCCAGGCTTGAACTCATGACCACTGCTGGCGGCCTGCGCCCACATGGTAACGCCTTAACTCAGCGAGCTATACGGCAGCCCAAACCTGTTTTGAAAAATACCTGTGCATGTGTGGACATTTTTTTCACCAAAACAGCAACAATCTACCCCGTCCCATCTGTGCACCCTGTACTCTGCACTCTGTACTTGACTCCAAACAATCACATAGACATGCAAAGCAAATTTGAGAGTCAAGAAGTTACCAAAATGTCAGAGTGCTCATTGATCCACCACAGAAATAGGTCCCCGCTGTGTTTAAGTTTTCTGACCTCTTGCTAAGTTTCTCACATATTCCTCCTAGTGTCCCTCCCCTCTACCCCTTATGCAAGTTTGTGATGAGCAAAACAACTAATCATGGGTGGAATGTGAACATCAGTGCGACAGAGCTATCTATCTTGAAACTCACATCCAGTTTTAGTCCCAGCTTACACTACCTTGCTTTGTGTGTTTTCATGTAAATGCACATACACGTGGACAATTACTGGTCTTACAGCTCTATCAGATCATAAATCTCTGCATAAACAGCTCAATAATTTCAGAATGAGTTATGAATAAATCTCATGACCTGCAAGTCGCCTTTATTCAGGTTTTGGCAGATGAACATTTTACATCTAATTCACCATTTTTCCAGCTTTCATGGCCTCCCATGATGTATTCATTTCTTTGTGTGCATGTGTGAGCACATGCTAGGACATCGGTGCATTGTGTGTGTGTGTTTGCATGTATGTATGTCACTGGGGTAATTAGGGATAGAAGGGAGGGAGAGATCAAAGGCACTTTACACCCTCCGTTTCAGTTCTGATATGAGTGCATGTCGCAGTGCACGTGTGTCTGCCTGCATGTGTGTGTACGTATGTGTGTGTTCTTGTGTGATGATCTCCTCCCAGCTTTGATGCTGTAAGCTTCGCCGGTTAATGTACTACGGATAAAAATACTACACCATGTAATCTGGCATTTATCCCTCGAGAGCAGAAGCCCAAAATGTGACACATGTCAAGAGGAAGGAGGAAGGGAAGGGGAGAAGAGGAGCAAGTGCAAGCAGGGGGAGAAGAGAAGGAATAATGGAGGTAAGAGACCTAGAGACTGTGTTTCTTCTTCTACTCTGAGATGATTCAAAGGTTGTCAGTGATTCGGCATGTGCAGAACAGTTCCCACTAATTATTAGAAATTAATTCAGCACAGTAAAAGACAAAGGGAAGACAGATACCGAGTTCCTCAGAGATGCATTATGAATGTTCTCGCAGAGTCTGTAGAGTTAGTGCAATCACAAGGAAGATCCAAAATTAATGAAGTTTTTTTTTGTTCTCCAAGTAATGTATGGCAGTTACATACAAACCATCCAATTCAAAATAGCTCAGAACAGAACAGTTCCACAACCTCATCATTCAGACAGGAAACTCTTAACAGCCTTTTTGACTCTTTTCTGTAAATTAGGCTGTAAACGTTTGCATTATATAACTAGTATTCCTTTATAAAGACTGCTTTATATAAATGCATGTATTCAGAAACACAAATTTAAAAAGTATCCTAGTTTTGCTGCTTCCCAATTAATCTTTCTCTTAAAATCATGCAACAATAACCCCAGTAGCCTGTGTCTATCTGAGCATATGATGGATTGTCACCAGGTACATTTTGCACCATTCTGGGTATTAATGCAGCCTGATAAATCTGTGCATTTGTCTCAAGTGAAGCAGTTCTACTGGAAAGCGAGCATGAAGCCATCATGAAGACAATTTGGATACACTGTGCTTTTGTATAGGATGCTGGAAAGATGCATAGTGGCTGGTAGTGGTGACTGCATGCAACCTCTGTCTATATCAGTGGACAATGGCATATTTTCTGTTAGCTTTTGCAGCAAATATTTTTTTGAAAACTGCATCTGAACTTTACATTTTGTTCCCACTCCATATAATAAAAAATAAATAAATCCTATCCATGCCTTTCTGCTAAAAGCGGTTCACATTGACACTCCTAGAGAAAAGTAAAACACTAGAAAACCTTAAGCAAACTGCTGTGTTGCAGGATTTTACCACAGAGCTAAGCAGCTGTCAAACCTATCTACACCTGTTAGCCCTGCTTATTTAACGTAAGTCTACTTAAAGCATGCTATCCCACAGCTATAATATGGAGGAAAATATAGGCATCAGACCTCTTAGCAGATGTGCAATTATTATATGACTTGTACTTGCATTTAATAGCCAAAGCAAGCTGTACACACTGTCAAAAACAGTGTGGTGGTAATAAACCAAGAGCAACAGACAACTGCTGACAAACAAATGGTAATGAAAACATAGCTCCTGTTGTGGAGGTAACATTAACACATAGCCTCCACAGTACACCGGCAAAACTTCAGAGTATTTATACACGGAGTTTCTTACCTTCCAGAAGTCATGTATTCTGCACATTCTTTGCAGCAGCCTGTGGTCCTTTCAGGTCAGAAATATCCTCCTTCCGAAGTAAGTCACACAGGTAGCATGCTAACATTGATTACTTTCACTCGGTCTTCTTGTTCGGCACCAGCTCAAACAACTTCTGAGCGTCATTAAAAGTAACTGTGGTCGTGTCCATTTTAATTTTCTGTTTTCTTCTCCCACTCTCCAAACGCAGTAATCCCACATGGCGGCAGTAGTTCACCAACATAAAGTCCGACCTCTGACCTCCCCGTAACCTTTAACCTCCTGCATTTTTTTTTTCTGTAAATTGTAGGAAACAAGCACCGGTGTGTTGTACTCTTAATTAACTAATTACTTACACCTGTGCGTGTCTGCTATTAAGTCAAAAATGATTGAATAATATAAAGAAATATAAATTTAAAAAAATAAAAAATAAACCTTTTTCTTTCACAAGTCAGATTAGGACATAAATTATTTTCAGAACTAAGTTACTAAATACTACTCAATATTAAATTACATACAATACATACATATAAAATATAGCCGTAAAAACTGTATTATTATCTTTCTAAAAGGCTAACTAGCTAATAATGTTATGCTACTTAGCTTGCTGTTGTGCTAGCTAGCTAGCTCGAATCCTTAGCTACTGTCAGCTACACATCCCTGCTAGTTTGACATTATTTTTTATGTCATGAATTCACCAAAGTAAAGTTGGAACTTTTGTCCTAGGCCCCCTAAATTGCCAATTTAATTACCTAATATGCACATTTTAGTTAAAGTCATAGCAACATCTGTAAAATTTTAGAATATAGGCTAGTTAACCTTATGCATAAGTAACAAGTCTGTCTTGTTTAAAGTGACTTTAGAGGTAATATTACTCCCATGGGTTCTCGTGGGGGAAGATTTCACATTTAGTTTTAAAGTAACAAAGCTTTAATCTGGTATTATTTAATTACACTGAAAATGTGTTCATATAAGTGTACTTCGTGTGTACATATTGTAATGAGCGACCAAAAACATATATTTTTAAAGAAAGTAGACATTGTTCTTAAGGGGGGTTCACCCTGTGTATTGTTCATTAAGGTTAATTAAGTTTTTCGGTGTTGTTTTTGTTTTTAAATTGATTTTTTTTTTAATTATATAATTTCTTGGCCAGGGGCAGTTTCTACTGTTTCTAACCATCCAGCTGCAACTTCACGTGTTCTT
>OMNN01062441.1:0-26388 GCA_900302755.1 Chromis chromis | reverse complement strand
TTACTCTCCAGCTCTCTCCAGTAAAGTCAGAATTTAATAACATTTAATGAGCGTGTGTGCTTTTCTTATGGGCGTAGCAAGTTAAGGTTTACATCTCAACACTGATGTGGTTCCTATCACTCCATTATTACTGGTGCAGTACGGCTGCATACAGGAGGAAACATCCTCAAATTTCATATACGATTTTCTTATTTGATTCCACTCCCCTCTTCACAAATCCATAGTCAGAAACTTACACCCGCAGGCCAGAGCTATACATGTGTCAGCATCTGTGGCCAACTTGGCACATGCTGCCTGGAAATAGAAACAACCAAGTCACAACATAGTTTGGACAAACTGTCATAAGACTTGCTGCCGTCGCCAGAGACGGACAAAAACAAGTTCTGGGGCAGATGGAAAAATAAATCCAAATAAAGTTAGTCATCAAATCTAATTGAGAAGAGACAACTGAAAAAAAATAAGATTATACTATTAGCGTATTTACTAGATTAAACTATTTCCTAATTCAGTGACTTTTATGCGGAGATAAAGTCAGCTGACTCACTCAGGTTAGCAGCTGGAGATTTCCAACTTCGTGCTGCCTCCAGATATGATGTGCAAGAAGCAGCAGAAGCTTTCTGACTATAACAGGATGAATGCAACAAATTAGATGGAGCACATGTTCTCTTTTACAGCGAGGCCTCCCACAGCTTCACATCAGTTTAGTTTTACTGTAGACATTAGCACCTGGAAGCTGTCCAACGCAGATTTTATTGTTCGTAATTCACCTGTGTGAAGTGAATTTAAAGCAAACGCAGAGAAGACACTTTATTCTCTAACCTCCACCTTCATTAATAAGTATTAAAGCTTCTTTCCCTGTACTGTATTCAAGCCTTACACACACACATTTAATATAATCTACATGAAACAGCTGCACTCAAGTGTTTAACAGAGAACTGTAAATAAAACCAGCTGAATGTACAGAGAAAAATGTTTTTTCTAAATGCTGTAATAAGGGGAGGATCATTTCTGTCCAGCAGCCAACAGCTAGCTCATACTGTCCTCACACACACATACACACACACACATATACAAACTTCACATTCAAGAACACATTGTATATATTTCAAATACATACTTCATTAATCAACCAATTCTCTTCTGCCACTACTGAGATAAAGAATGGTTTACAGGCAAGTCAGTGCGGCTGAATAAATGACTGACACGAGTTTATCCACTTCACTTGTGCCGGCAAAGGCAAGTGAACCTACAATCACCATGGCAACTAGTCTATTTACAGTACAATGTGGGCTCCTTTTCACTCCAAAAACGTGGATGAGAAAGATCCTACGCTGCACTTTTATGCCATATGTGAGCAAGACAGTGAGCGGCCCTTTATGTTTCCTGGAAGATCCAAAATCTTTCATTAGCTCACATGCTCAAAACTCACAGTCAGTAGTTAATCATTATCTTGACTACTACTGAGGAGGTTTCCTGCCAGTCAGAGAAGGGAGCACAACATGCTGTAACCTGTAAAAGTTTCCTTTAAATGGCAGGAGGTACGTTGTTGTTGATTTCGCAACTTTGTTCTAGAGAAGCCTCCTATCAGTCCCTGCGTCTTTCTATCTGTCCCTCCCCTCCACCCATCTGGTGAGGTCAGCAGAGGCAGGGCGTAATTAGCACTAGTTACCTACAGACCATCTGCTGCATCCACCTGGAGGGACTTAAACACAAACACTTACTGTAGACACACACACACACACAGAGAAAAGCAGGGCAGCTACTTTCTGTCAACTCACCCAGATTTCAGCTCCGGATAAACCCATCGCACAACTTCAGAGGTAACTACAGCAAGCGATGGAAATGACTTGAGATGGAAATGACAGCAAAGCCAATGGCTGTACGTCCCAGTGCGCCTCTCCTCTGTCTGTGACTGACTCTGTCATACACACACCACACCGCAGCACATGCTCGAGTGTTTCCCTGAACCCTGGCTTTTGTTCCACTCTGTCTGGTCTGTGCAAATGACTTCAGTGGGGCTGAGTGCCTGCCCAAATTCCTCCCACTACAGGCTTCAGTTCACAAAGCCGCACAGACTGAGCAGGACTGACAGCTAGGACAGCCTCTGGGGGCGGAGAAAAAAAACACATGCACACACTCACACACTCACACACACACATATGTCATCGGCCATGCAGTCCCATTTCTGTCTCTGCCACATGTATGCAAGTGTAACTTTATCTTTTGATGCAACCAAAGGGAAATATCACTGTCAGTCTTCCTCTTTGCTAATCTGAATAAAGCGCCGTGTCTCCAACAGCAGTGATGGGACAAGTGTTGAGACTGACAGGCAGCAAGTGCTACTCTGGTATGTGGGATGGCTCCTCGGCATGCAGCAGGAGAGAGTGACAGAAAATGAAGATAACAAGGAGACGGAAGTGAAAAGAAATCATCTGTAATGATTTAATTTATTTTAAATATACCAAAAAAGATTAATCAAACAGTAACTCCAACAAAGTGCCTTCATAAGCTCCTTAAATGCACTATGAACAGCAAAAGAATAAACTATACGGGAAGTTAGTCGAGCTGGAGCTTTTAAAATGCTTAAATAAATACAGAACGCCCCCATGGAGGTCGGCTGAACGGCACACTGCTTTACTATGTGTATTTAACTCAGTCAGAAATTTTAACAGCATAAAGGGTTCGCTGCCATCACATCAACCAGTGCGAATCTGTGAGACTTCAGCTCATTCGTCCAGTCAGACACTGTTAAACCGCTGCAGACAGAAACAACCTACCAGACGCCCTCCAAGTGTCTGAAAGCCAAACAAAGCCACCAACGGGACTCTCCGGGCGCATGGAAATCCATTTCAAATGTGTGACAGGCAGGGCAGTGTGTGAGCTGCTAAGCTGTAAAGCACATGTTCCCCTGAGATTCCCCATTTCACAAAATCGGTTAGCTGCAATAAAATGTCTCTGCGGCATCACTGTTACGATGAGGAAACGTTATCAGGTCTAAAATCATCCTGATATGTGGTCCCCTGTTGGAAAAATCATCTAATGACTAATAACAACTTTAGATTTAAGTGAATTAGTGATTACAAGGACACATTTTCTTTCATCCAGACCCTGAATGAGCTCAGAGAGAACAGTCTGTTGGTTGCAGCCATCTAGGGAAACATTATTTCGCGGTTTATTCAGACTTGTAAAATGGGCCTTTACTGGAAACTGTAGACTTCAATTCATAGTTATGAAACACACAGTAAGAAGTGATCTGTCATGTTCATTAAACAACAAAAGTAGTAAAACAATAGAGATGTCATTATCCTGCTCACGAAAACCACATTTTTAAAGAAATTCACATGTAGAGATAGTCAAAACACTCATTGTAATGGATTATGCATCAGTCTTTTGGTTATTTAAAGGCACTCACCCACTGTCTTGTAGCTCCTCAGCAGGCTCCTGGATTGTTTCTGTCACTGTGGTTTTCTCAGCTGGGACTGTAAATGGCTCCACAGGTGGGATCTCTACTGGTTTTTCCACTCGTTCCTCTGTCAGCTCACTGATCAGCTCCTTCTCTGGTTGAATGGTCTCTGTTGTCGTCTTTGTTGGTTCTGGTTCCTCATCCTTTGTTGGCTCTAGGGATTCTACTTCATTTTTCACTGGTTCTGGGATCTCTTCTGGCCTTTGTGTTGGTTCGAAGATCTCAGCTGTTTCCTCCAGAGAAATCACTGGCTTCTTTTCTTCTGGAGACTCATATGGAGGCTCCTCTTCTTTCTTGGTTGGTTCTGAGAGCTCACCTTTTATTGTTTCTTCTGGGAACTCTACTTTTGTGCTCTGTGTTAGTTTGTAAATCTCTGCTGTCTGCTGTGTTGGCTCTGGAGGATCTGTTGTCTTTTTTAAAGGTTCAGGGAGGTCTACTGGCTTCTTCAGCAGGTTTACAGATTGGATCTCTGTTGTCGTCTCTGCTGCTTGCTCCGGTGATGGGATCTCCTCCTGTCTCAGAGGAGCAGCTACCTCCTCAGTGGGAGTGAGAAACTCTAGCTGAGGAGACTCCAGAGATGGGAGGGGTCTGGAAAAAAACAATACAAGAAGAGGGGGTTGGGGGGTTTGTTGTTTAGTTTACAGCACATGCTCAGGGAATGACTGACAAATCACAAGTGTGTGTGTTTGTGTGGGGGCATGTGTCCTTGCAGGGTGGAGTGTATGCACAAGTTGTCTAGGTATGTTTGAGTTGTTATATTGTGTTGAACAGTGTGTTTTGTGTGAAAAAAGGCTCATTCTTGCCATGGAGACCAGGCACGATGTCACAGCTGATGTCACCCTTTGAATATAAAGGCCTGCATTACTTCCATTAGGCTTCAACAGGCACAGTCATCTGACCCAAGCTCGAGCTAATACAAAGTGCAGCTCTGTGTTTACCTCCTCATTCATATTCATTGTCACACTGCTCTCCGCAATATCAGTCCAAACAAGGCCTAAACATGGTGTTACTGGAATGCTAAGTTGAAAAAAAAAAGGCAGAAATCTATGGTAACAGACTGAACATCACAGATTTACAGCTCAGGGGAATATAAATGTGAATCAAATCAAAATTCTCCCCAATTTTCTTCCTTTTCATCCTTTCTTTTTGTGATGTACTAGAGCAGATGATATGTGACAGGACGCTAACATGCACGCATTAAGGGTGAGGGGGCATGGCGGCCTCTTCTGACCTTTGACATATTTTTTTTATTTTCTAATCTGCAGTTCTTACACACATGCATACACAATACACACAAGTGTTTACCTTGAGGCATCCACTGTGTTCACTTGTTCGCTCTGTGAATGGGACGCAGCTTCTTTCAGTGCTTTTATCCAGTTTGTCTCTGGTTCCTGGGCGGTTAGTTCAGGAGCAGTACTCTCTGACACTTGTTCAGCAGGAGAGGTGCAGACAGGAGCTTTTTCAAGTGACTTTTCTTCACACTGAGAAGCAGCAACAGTGGGGCTCACCATAATATCATCCTGTGACTTTGAATCTGACACCTTATGATTGGGTTTTTCCGACGATGTAAGGGCTACAAGGGGGGTAGATGCAAAATCTTCCAGGCACTTTGACAAAACAACAGATGGAGCTGCGATAACATCAGCAGTCACTTTCTCTGTTATATTCCTGTCATTTTCTGCTGCCTTAGAAAATCCAATGCTCCCCTCTGAGTGAGCAATCTCTGTGCTGCTGTTTGAGACCTCACTTTGAAAGTAGCCTGACACTTTCATTGATCCTGAACCACTGTCTTCAGCACTCCCAGTTAAATTTATGACCTGCTTTTCTATTGCTTCATTGTCTATTACTTTTATCACACTTTGTTCCATCTCCTGGCTGCTAACTTTCTCTTCATCCAAAGCAACTTTATCTTCTTTTGTGATCTCCTCTACACTGGGGCCTTTTATGGGTGTTTGTACTATTGAGCTGCTTTGTGCGGCTGAAGTTTTATTGGAGCCTTGTAGCTCAGGAGGCCTGCACACTGTATCCTGAATTTCACACTCCCCGGTTTCACTGCTGTTGCTTTTCACAGTCGTTGCAGCACTCAAATCTGTTTCCACAGTTTCCAGTTGCCCAGCAGGATCCGGCAGAGTGCTGAATAACTTCGTAGGAATTTCTTCAGTGTGGTTTGAGCTTGCAATAATGTCTGTTTGAATGTCATAGCTATCTGTGCTGACCTTTGATGAAACAGAATTCGGGACAGGTGAAATCTCATGTTGCTGTGAAGCCGGCTCAACAGATCCAGCAGTGTTCTTTGACGTCTCAGGTGTTCTATATTGGTCTTGACAGGCAGCCGATAGATTGCTTTTTTGCTGACCTTTTCCATCCTGATCACTCACAAACTCAGTGTCTGGCATTAAATCTGTATCTGACCCACCTACCCCTAAACCGGGGCTTTTATTCTCATCTATCCCCTGTCTTGTCTCGCCTACATGAGAGCAGTCTATTGCTATCCCTGTGTGAGCTGAGGCATTTCTCTCAGCAGTCCTTCCACTCTCATTTAAATTACTGGCAAGGTGAGATGGACCATGTACCCCATCAACTCCTACTACAGCTTGTAGTCCCTCGCCTTTCTCTTGAACTATCATGCCTTCATTGCCACTGCCATTATCACCTGTCAACTTATCCTCGCTGCCTGATTGACACAAATTCCCAACATAGTCGCCTCCTTCCTCTGCTGCCCCTTTTACTCCTGGACCTTGGGTTATTTCTCCCCCCTGTAGACAGCCACCTGACAATTCCTCCGTGGGATGTCTGGATCCCAGACGCTGCTGCTGTTGCTCTTGTTGCTGCGCAAAACAGTTTGGATCTGGTGTGGACTGTGATTGGCCAAGAGCTGCACACAAATCTGGTGCAGTGTCGGTGTAAGAGCTGCATTCCAGTGTTGCTGTCGGAGTTTGGCACAAACTCTGGTCATAAACAGTCTGAGGTTCACTACTAGACTCTACCTCAGCATGTAGCATGTCCTCAGATGACCCTAAAGATCTGCTGGGAGATAAGGAACAACTTTCTGGCTCGCTTTTAGATGCAAAACCGCTCCTCCTTTCTCCTTCCTTCTTTATATCCCCTAATGGTGACTCAGTCTTTTGTACTTTATGCTTATGTGGTGGCTGCAGGGCTCCAATTTCCTCTACAGCCTCTTTATCTGGTCCATTACTCTGTGGTGGTGTTGTGCCTGTCTTTCCTGTCTGCAGCTCACTGGTGTCCACTGCTTCCTTTTGATTGTCCCATGTTGCTTCTTCAACATGTTTCTTTTTCTCTTCAAACAATGTGGCGGTCTGATCTCCCATTTTTTGTTTTTCTTTCATATCATCTTGTTTAATTTCATCATAAGTCTCATTGGTAGGCAGATCAGGGCTGAGTGAGCAGCTGACATTTATGAGGTCATCCCTAATGGATGCTTTACAAATAACAGGTTCAATTGATTCTGGCTCTGTGTGAGAGGGAGAAATTATATTATCAGATCCACCCTTTGCCGGTGCACCAACTGCACTAGGAGGTTCGGCTGGAGAAGGCAGATTTTCCTCTTGTGAAAACTGAAAATTTACATCATTGGGAACAACATTTTCAAGTTCAGCAACAGACTCTGTAACATTGTCTCTGTCCACTAGTGCTGAACTAATTTCATCTGCTTTAACACTGACATCACTGCACTCCGGATCCTGTGTTGAAGACGTCAGGGTCATTTCCCTGCTCTTATTCACATCCACCTCTCTGGAGACGTCGATGCTGTCACCATCACCATCTGTCTGCTCAGGAAGAAATATATCACAGTCAGTAATGAACTCCAAGTGACTCAACATTGGGCCAGGAGGTTGCAGCACAAAAGTAGGATTACTGGCACAATGTCCAACAACAGGACTCGACTGGTAAGAGGCTGTCGCTCCTGAAGTCACTGATTCATCCTTTGTCACATCAGCAGAGTCAGATGTGAAATTAGGCTGATCACTAGACTTTATGACATCTGTGTTAGCAAGTCCACTGGTAGGTGTTTCAACTAATTGGGTGGGAGTCTGATAACTGGGATCACTTGGCTTCGTCTGACGAGAGGCTGCACAGGGCAAGGTCACATTGTCAGATTTGGAACTACGGTCAAGTTCAGCATGAAGCTGCTCGACAGGGGACTCAGTGGAGACATCACCTAAAGGCTTGCAGGTAACATTGTCTGCTGGAAGCACAAAACTTGAAGAGACAGGATGCTGGCTCACTTCTTTTTCTTCAGAGACGGTAACATCACTCGTTAAAGGTGTCTCCTGAGGCTGGTCAGCCTTAATAGAGGCTTTAGATTCAGCATGTAACTTATCAATCTCCTCTTCCTTTGACAAATATACTGCACCTTTCTGTTCTTCCACCTCTTGCTTTATCACCTTTGCTGTCACCTGCTCCACTGTTAGATGATCAGATTCAGAAACAGCTTTTCCTGCTTCATCATCATTCTGATTCTTCTCAGTAGGACATGGAAGCTGATTTAAGGAAGCCTCGGCCACCGACTGTAAATCTCCAGTGTCCGTCTCCAAGTTGTCATTACCCGAGTGATCTACGGTGTTCTCCTTGGTATCTTTAGTCCCCACATCTCCTTCATCGAACTGGACATGTTTCTGTGGCTTTGGAAAGTCAGCTGACCTCTGTATTGCTGCTTCATCCTTAGTAGTAGCTGGTATTGTGGGGATTTCTGGCTTCTTCGAGCAGAGAAAGTCTGGGAAGGTGTAACTGACCTCAACAACAGGATGGTGCAAACTCTCATGAACAGTCAGCGGAGGCAAAGAGGCGCAGTCCAAAGCCGGTACCGACATGCTGATGAGCTCCACTTTGTCCGCAAAGTGAACTCTGTTGTTACCTCCACTGCTGCCACATAAATACACACCCACTTCAGACATAGCAGGGCTACCACTGTTGCTCTGGGTACAGGCTTTGACTTGGAAGTCAGCTGCACTTTCGGCAGTCCTCGCTTCTGTTGTGCTACTAGGCTGGACCTGTTGATTGCTGCTTGCTTGTCGCCTGTCTGGGATTTGCTGCAAAGTAGTCAAAAGCTGAGGTGAGACTAAAGACAGGAAGACTTGGCCGGAGTTTGTCTCTGTGATGGATGACTCCTCACAAGTGTGTCCCGAAGGCAGTGCTTCTTCCGAAATCAAATTCTCTTTAAGATCAGCCCTTATCCCTCCATTAGTATTGCTGGAGCTCTGTTCAGTGTGAGAGGGGAGAGGTGAAATTGCTGCGCCACGCTGCTCCTGGCAGGGGTGAAAGAGACGCTCCTGTTCAGTGCAGATGCTCTCAGTGATGGTAGCAATCGGCTCACTCCAGCTCTGTGACTTCAGCTGTGACTCGGCAACATCGGTGGGCGGACACGTTTCAGTCTCAGCTGATGACACCCCACTAGCAGAGCCTTCTGGCTGGCTGAATGAACTGTGCTCTCTAGCCAGTCCTCCTTTCTCTCCCACCTCCTCTCCTCCTCCTCCTCCTCTCTCTCCTGCTCTCTCCGATCCCGCAGCACTGTGATCCCGACAATCAGAACCAGTGAGCAGCCCAAGGGGAGAGGTATTGATGAAGGCGTCTAACTGGGGTAGCTCCTTTTCTGTGTCTCCCTCTTCAGCTGGCGAGATCTCTGTGTCTGAACTACGAACGGTTGTCTCCCTCGGTCCCTTAATTTCAGTCTCGGCCGAGTTGTGTGGCATTTTGCTGCTGCAGCTTTCCTCAGATGCAGCCTGTCCCTCTTTGGCTGAGAACGCAAGTGAGCATTTTCCCCGTGAACAGATTAGTGAGAGCTGAGGAGGGCTGTCCAGGAGTTTGTCTCTCTCTCCGTCTGCAGAGCCGAGGCACTCTTCTGTTCCTCTCGGTGTTGCTTCTCCTTCTCCTTCCTCACTCTCTGCAACTGCTACCGTAGCTACTCTCCCCAGTAAATCACTCCTCACGCTTTCTCCCTCTCCCTTGCTTTCTATCACTTCTGGCAATGTGGGTGTTGTCAGTGGCAACGCAGTTACCACCACTTCAAGGGCACTCTCCACGCAACTCTCTCCCACACACATTTGGCTGTTGGAGAGTGGGCTTTGATTCTCCTGTGTGAGTATTTTTGCCTCTGTAACTGTAGCCTCCTGTGTTTGTACATCTGATCTCTTATCACTAGAGGCAGCTGGGTTGATAGCTGCAGTTTGGACATGTGTCACGGGTGTATTTTGGTTACTGGCTTCACCTCCGGTTACTTGTTGCTCCCTCTGTGGGTTGTCATTGGAGCTGTGATTCATGCTACTTGGGATATCCATATGGTTGTGGTTATCTAACTGATAGGGCCTCGGCAAAAGAGCCTCAGTGGAAGCAGGTGAACAGGCTGATGCAGTAAGATGATCCTCCCGGCTATTAAGGGTTGATAGTGGAGAGCTGGATATGAGTTTTCCCTCGGGACTCAGCTGCTGCTTGTAATCAAACCTATTATCAGGCTGTTCCCTACAAATCGCATTCTGAGCGTCTGCCTCTGACACTGATACTACATTTTCAGGGGAATCTGTGCGATTGACTGCATCCTGTGCTTCATTTTCAGATTGTACTACTGTCAGTGCTTTCTGTTCAGACTCGGTGCTCTTCTCCATCTTTTTCTTTTTCCTGTTTTTCCTTTTCTTTGCTTCTTTGTTCTGCCCAGCCTGTTTGTCACTTGCTGATCTCGCCTGTTTTTCTGTTTTTGACTCCTCAATGCACTTGTCTGTTCCCGTCTGTGCTTCTGAATGCAACTCTAATAATGTAGCTTTATCCCTTAAATGAGCGCTAGACTCTGACGCTTCTTTAGCTGAATTATCTGCCTTTGTTTCAACAATAGAAACGTTAATACTGGACTCATCACTATAATTTTCTTTCATTATCTTTGCAGTCTCTGTCATTACCTTTGTGCCTTTTTTTCTTTCACAGTCTACATTGCTATTTTCCTCAGTAACTGCATTAGAATCAACATGTTCCTCTCTTAAATCGTCCCTCTGCTCACTGAACACAGCATGTTTTGGAGGTTCTTCAAATGAATCTGCTGCCTTTTCTAATTGTATATGCGGGGGAGTTTCCTTCTGTTCATCTATTTCTGTTTCTTTTTTTGGCCTAATCTCTAAACATTTATCCAGGCTCTGAGTTGCTGTAATTTCACTCTCCGTCTCTGCTGCCCCAGTATTACTCTCAGTGCCCAGTATGTAATCCCTAAAACTAAACACAACTGTATCCTTCAGACTGTTTGCTGCCTCACTGTTTCCATCTGTATTCTTGTTTCCATGGCCCCCGTTGCTATGTCCTGGCTGGACTACGATTGGAGGCGGTGACGATGACTCACTGGATTCATTAACCATCACTTCCCCAGTTGTCTTCCCGGCATCATTAACCGTCTCAGGCGTTGTGCCGGGGGGCTCTGAGGGAGTGAATATGCCCAGTGACGCCATTTGCTCTTCACATTCCTGGAAGGCCTCTTGGAGTTCTCGGTCTAAGAACACGGATGTGGAAGGGGTCAGGGGTCTGCTGCCAGGGTAAGGTGTGGCAGCAGGCTGGACATCTGCGATATCTGGGTCACAGCCATGAGGCCTGAGGCGAGGGTAATGTGACAGAGTTAGGACGAAGTAGGTAGACAGCTGCTCATTCCACGATGCGACATCAGCACTTCTACTGGCTGAAGCCCATGCTCACACTCAGCACTACGATATATACACACAACTGCACTCAGGATGCCTGTTCTGAGGCGTGCATTCCCTTATAAGAAACAATATCAGCTCTTTCTAAGCATAAGGGTGTTAATGAACATGCAGGTATGTATTTAGGCATGACACTAAGCAGCATTTATGCCATTTTCCAAAATTATTGCAACCCCCACTGCAACAAGCCTTCAGTTATTCAGTAATTTAACTATATGATATGGATGCCTGATAATCAAACTGTGCCAAAAGCTTGACAATAAACTGCAGTTTCATTTAAAAGTTTGGATTTGTTGCTGGCACACCGGCTATGACTCACTTATTCCAGTCAGGCTGTACTTTAATCAGAAAAATACAATACATCACCCTGATTACGGTGATGAATACTTTTCTGGTTAATCATAAAAACAGTTTCCATGTCAAGAATAGTGATTATAAAACTGAACCTGTGAATGCTACATAGACCATGTTAAATAACTAATTGTAGACTACCTTTTATTCCCTTTGGAAACAAGGGATGACAATAAATCATGTCAGTGCTTTAAAAAAAAAAAACCTTTTTGATGCTCATACTTGTACAATCAAACCAATACTGCCTTAAAAATATAAAAAAATGTGAGCCAGTCATGCAAAACCCTCCCTAAAGTGTACAGCTAACATCATCTTGCCATCCTGTTATAAGGGCTGAGTCACTGGCATTACAGAAAAATGCAGTGGGGCCATTTTAATCTTAAGGCTGTCTGAGTGTATAGATCCACCATCATTATTTAGTAATAAAACAACCTACACTCCATCTCTTGTCATCAGCTGGTACACTGAAATCTGCCATAGACATCTGTCTTATATCCTTATCTATTTTTCTAATACATAAAGCAACTACTCATTCTTTAGTTCCAGATATACATAAAGAAAATGAGAATTAACATTACTAAATGTAAATGGTTAATACAGTCTTATGAGACGTACAGGCTCCACCAATTCCTTGTAAACACAACTTCCGCACTCACATCATGCTGCTCACTTACCTCACTGACCTGCCACTCAAAGTCTGCATTTCATTCACTCGGCACGCCCTACTAAAAGGCGGAGCAGCAAAATAGACTAAAGTGTTTGCAGCTGGCAAGTTTTGCTAAGAAACAAGCTGCCGCCTGCCTCTACCTGACGTGGAACAGACCAAATGTTTCTCTGTGGTATAAATTAAAACTGTATAGTCCCATTACTCTAAAGTGGAAAGCCTCAAAACTATGAACTTGATCTCTTTTATTTGTCCTTTCTGCTGTTTGAATAGTTTAGACTACACCATAAAAGTCTGCGAAGTAGTTATTTTTGATTTATAGGTTATCACATTCACATCAAGCAATAACAAATATACCACCGCAATGTGTCAGGCTGTCAGGACACATTAAATCCTCAGACAAATTAGTGCAATTAAGCTCAGCACTCAGACACAAACAGAATGTCAGGCAACACTTGAGGCAGAAATTAAAATGCCTGCAGATATTTCACCTGAGCATGAAAAACCAAATTAGCACACGTCACAGCAAGCCTGCCTCGACAGGCCACACTCAAGCAGTGACATCCATCACACTTATCCCCAAGTTAGAAACTTTACATCATCCTGTCATCTTTTTTGTTCCACTCCATGCTCTCTGATTTTACTTCTAATCATCCCATCTACTGCTGATCACACTCCCACAGCAGACGCCCCGCTGCCCCCCGTCATGCTGAGTCTGTGAGGTACCTTTTGTCTAGGACCACCAGCGGTCGACTGACTTCCATGTGATTCTGCAGACCAGCCAGCAGAGGGTTCACCTGCTCACAATTCTGCTCACCTGAGCTAGTTTGAGTTCTGCTAACACAGACCCACACACATTTACACACACATGTACACACACATTCACACATGCAGCAAATCGATATCAGATTAGCTTTCACCTTGACTGAATAATAGATACAAATGTGCCCCCTTCATGTGTTCCCTTCATGGCCATAAATCAAGCAAACTGAATACTCAATACATCATTATGCAGTAATATTGTGTATATTACAATAATAATATGATACTTTATTGATCATGAACCTGCATCTTCCAGTGGACCACTGTAGTATATCCTTTTACGTTCATTTGTGTTGGTAATATAAGCATTAACTATGATTCTGATCACAACACAGCATGTCTGAAGCTGAAACTAAAACCAGTCACAGGACAAATAATATTGTTGTTGTCTGTATGTGCATTAGTCCTGCAATAAATCGGAGCCATGTTTCTTTCCCTCTCACCCAGTGCATGCTGGGATAAGCTCAAGTACTGCCATGGCCCTCAAAAAGTATATAAAAGATGTAGAAAATAGATAAACTGCAGCTGTATCAGGGAAGAGGTTTGTCTGATTGAGCAGATTTCTTACCTATTTCTCTGTAATACATTTTTATCTAAATAAACAAAGCTCTGAGGGAAAAAAATACAACTTATTATTTATTAAGAGAAAAAATCTGCTTCTACAGGACTGTGTAGTTGTAGCTGTTGGCAACATGAGCAAAAGTGTCAGTAAATGTTTTTTTCCCCCCCCAAGATGTAGCTAAACTTAAAATAGTGCAGGAAAGTGTGTGACACTGAAAAGCTAGAACAAAAGCACATGAATCTGCTCATGTCTGACCTCTATCGCTTGTATGAGGAGGATGCTTGAGAAAATATTTTTTCAGGGCCTTTAAAATTACTTGCATGACACATTTCCAAAAAAAAACTTAAATAGTGAGGCCAATTAAATGTTTGTCAAATGAAAAGAATCTGCTATTTTACTTTTATCAGGAAGTAGACAAGAAAGAACATGATACACATTTCCTCAGTACTAACTGCTTAACCGACTAAAAGTATACTTTCCATGACATTCAGTCAGATTTTATCTTGACATTAAAAGTCAGATGTGGTGACCTTTTCTTTGGAATGTTTTTTAAATCGTCACACCTTAACAGGGCTCCGCTCCTTAACTCACCAAAGAAACTGTGATTCTAAGCGTCTATTTGGCTCATTTGCTGCCAATTGTAACAAACAAAACAAAAAATGTTTTCTGAATATAACATGGGGCAACAGACTAGATTGATACTCCTTTTTATTTGTTTCCTACATGTTTGTTGAAGAAAACAACTCAGTTCCACCCTTTGATACTATCAAAGCTGATCATCATCACTTGATCATAATACTGCCCAAAAATAACCACTAAAAATATTAAGTTAACATTAATTTGTGAGTCAAAAGAAAAAGATCAGATTCAAGTAAATTGGCAAATTGTGGAAATACTATTTGCAACCAACCCAAAAATGGCTGTTGTAACACAAAACAGTCTGTGTGGGACATAAATCTGTTACACAATGTCAGTGTGTGAGGACTCACCTCTCTTTAGGGGACAAAAAATAAGTTCTAGTTATATAAATCAGAATATTTTAGGTTAAAGACGTGGTTTAAGATTAGGGTAAGTGTTCGGATTAGGAAAGTAGTGATTCTGGTTAGGGTTATGGTATGTAGCCAGGAAAATAATGTAAGTCAGTGTAATGTCTTCTGATGTGGAAACACAGTTGTGCTTGTATGTGTCAGTGTGAGTGGAGCCCCTCTACTTACCCAAGCGAGGACTCCCAGATGTTGAGCTCGCTGCTGAAATCTAAACTGGGCAGCAGGTCATGAGGAAACTCAAGTTCCTCCTTGTCCTCCTGGTCGGACGCTGCTCCTCTGCTCTCCTCCACTCCGGTGATGACTGGGACGTCTGGGAGCACTGGTAGAGATTCAGTCAGCAGGGCTCTGTCGTCCCTCTGGGTCAGACTCTCAGCGTGAGCTTCAGTCTGTGGAACAGTGAATCATAATCGCAGTCAGCGACACGCTGGAGTCACTGCTGCACAACACACGAGTGTGTACTTCAACAAGTGTGAGCATGTTAGCAGGAAAACACAGGAACAGCCACGGATTAAAGCCCAAAGCCAAACACCACATGGACAAATAACTCCACCCATGTGTTAAATTATTAAGTAAACTGTTATTTGTTCAGTAATGCACTGATCATACTTGCTGAAGTACGTCCTTCCATTCAGACTCTGCTCTTGAGGATCACAACATTACTACTCTGAACGAAAAAAAACAACTAATTAAATGAAGTGTATAACCATTATAGTCTGGTGTTTTCCTCCAGACACGCCTCATAAGGAAGTCGACAGCAGTTTTTTTTTCAGGGCGTCAAAAAAGTGAGTAAGAATAACCATTAAAGACAAACCAGTCCTACTGGATGGTGACAAGACACCCGACATGTGGTTTAATCATAGTCTAGATTCAAGATACCTTAGATTACATCACTTCTTTGCTTTATCCTGAGTAAATAATTAAGACATCCCTTGACCTCAGCCAGCTTCTTTCCTACACAATGTGAAAAGAACGAATTTAAAACTTTATTCTAGTCTCATTCGTTTCTCTTTCCGTCTGACAGAGTCCAGCCACAGCTACAAACTGCAACACTTGGCCACGGCATCAGGTTGCAGCAACGATGCCCTCACAGCAAACAACACTCAACTGTCAGGCCACCGTGTGATGGAATTTCTCCCGCATGGGCTGCTCAGTTAACAGACGTGGAAAGTTTTCATTTGTTTCACCCACTGAGACATAAACAGAGGTTTGCAGGTGCGGGCAAACAAAAGTGCACTAGCACAGACACATGCAAAAGCTCTTATACACTCAGTGTTACTTGAATACAGATGCATGAGCTGTTTCTTAGGAAGGGATTGTGAGTTTAGTGAACCGGGCTGTGAGTTGATTTAGTGTGTGGGTTTGGATACAACAGGACCGTGGTAATGGTGCTCTCTGAGGATCTGCTGAGATTCACAATTGAAGAGCTTCATTTATTATTAAAGAAGCAGTAGTAGCCAGCCTGCCTGCACACAAGTAGGGGTGAATATCATGCCAAGCAAAAATAAGGATGAAATCAATGCTTTAAAACTACTTGTTAAGGATGTTGTATACTTGCTTTACTGTTTTTATTCACTTAAAATACTATTATATTAATACAGCAATACATTTCAAACCAGATTGACTGAATGAAAACAATCAAATGTCTTACAAAAGGCCACCTCCTTCTCTGGTTTCACCTCAGTTGTGTACTCACTGAATGTGGATACTGGAGACAGATTAAGTAAAGTTGTGTGTGTGTTGAGGAGGCTCTGAGTCACCGGCCTCACCTGCTGTCACCACTACAAAGAGCCTCCTTTGTGTGACACATTCAGCACAGATGGAGGATCTCCTCTCATGCACATGAATGTTGCTCACATGAACACAAAAATAAAAGAGTTCAAATATCGAGTCTGCTAAGCCTTTTAAATGTCATTCACAAGAACGGTGTCATGCCGTATTAGGTTATTTTTAAAATGTTCAAATTTAGACTACTCCAGCTATGCTCTTTTTCAGAAAAAAATGTAGCACATCTGGTTGCAAAAAAACATAAGAGAACATAAAACATTAAAGAACCACAGAGTGAAAGAAACTGAACCCAAAAAAGCGCTGCTGCAGGTAAGAGTGTCACTCTGAATGCCTCCCTTCTGCTCTTCTTTCCTGTGTGAATGTTACATAATCAGATCTAAAAAATATTCTTCCACACCTTAGTATGCAGAGATGAACACAGTTTTATCATGAGATGCTGTATGTTGGCGTGTCTCGGGTTTCCTGTTTCCTGTCTGAAATCTCACACCTTGTCACCGAAACCAGCAGAATGGTCAGAATGGAAACTATGAATGTATGATACAGAAAATAACACAACATACAACCTCTCTGTTAAAAAATGTTCAGATAAAATGACAAGAAAGGGCACCAGTCAGCATGTCCAACTTTACCACCACCATCTTACTGGCCCTTTAAAAGGTCATTACTGGGGTCATGTATGACCATATGGAAGCTAAGCGAGGTGGAAAATCACAACCCTTGTTTCAGTTAGTTTGACCCCCACACTAAAGCAATGTCTGTTATTAATTAACCCACGGGAACACAACAGAAAGCAAGCCGAGGTTGCCTGGAAACTACAGCTTATCCATCAGCCAAGTATGTAATATTTACTGTTAATACAACATGTCAGTGCCCATGTGCTGACAAAACTTTAATGCTTTACACATGGCTGTTGTAAACAAGAGAGCGGACAGTGCTAAAACAACAAGAGGCCTTTTCTCTGAGTCACACGCTGAAACAAGAAACAGATCCAACACGTCCACTCTATCCTGTGTAAAACACTGCACCTATCTCCTTTAGTTACACACCCTACTACAAGTTCCATCCCACCATCCCTGCGTTGCACTTACCCAGCAGTGCTGAAGGTGACTCTACAGTGCAGTGCAGCTCCTCTGCTACCCTTGCACCACCATGCTCAGTGAACAGGCAGCCTCTGCAGGGCTCTGTGTTTTGGAGGGGGCAGACGACGACACAAACATGCTGCAACACATGCTGCTGACGCTCCCACTCCTCTCCTGTACTGACTCAGCTAACTTCCTCCTCCTCCTGTCCTCTCCCCTCCACCGTCCGGCCCTCTCTCTTCAGTCGATGACGCTCCCCCCTGTTAAATTTCCATGAGCTGTTTCTTGCAGTGTGTGTGTGGACTCCAGAAACACTACACTGCCATGCACTGACAAACACACTACTGCTGCTGCTTGCTGCTGGGACTCACTGACTTGACTAGGGCTGGCCACAGGGAAGTGCTGTGCATTCTCCTCCCCCTCTACTGTAAACTCTTTCCACTCAGCTCTCTGTCTATCCCCTCCTCCATTGCCTTTCCCTGTTTTCTTTCTTCCGTCCTTCCCTATCCACCTCTGCTCTGGCCTCCTCCCCTCCCTCTCCTCCTTCTGCTGCTGTGTGTTCAGGCTTGTTGCACTGACTGACTGATAGTGCCTCTGCAGGTGAATGCTGGGAATTAGGCCAAGGGTCGGGCCTGCAGTGACCCCACGAAAGAGAATCAAGTTACACGCTTAAGAACAAAGCTATGGTAACACATACACAACAGAACATACATAAAGTCCTCCTGCATTATAGAAGCTCCTTCTTTTCAACTTTGACCTCTCAGTGATGCAAAGATGCAGCATCACTGTCATTATCACTACTAACCATACAAACATCAGCAGCCTAAATCATAATATATTCATCCTGTGTGTTTATATTTGCATATATTTTGACTGGATATTAAGTTAATTACAAGATGAGTATTAACTTATGTTAATTTTTTGGACCTTTTTTATTTTATTGCATACTAAAACATCATCGCACAAATATGCAAAATGCAGAATCAGGTCACAAAACCAGGCAAGGGTGGTGAAAAGTGCTGCAAGGGATCACAAGCTTCAGGAGGATGCGGATTCCAGTGTCATGCACATTTAACTATGACATTAAATATCCAACTGGCAAATCGCACATCTGCACAGTCAAAAAGATGTGTCACCTGCAGTGGCATTGACATATATATATATATATATATCATGTATGCTACCATAACAGCTAGAACTGATGATGATTAAAGTTGCAGTTAACTTGAATTGTAATGGCCACAACAGCATTTTAAGGGCACCACTTACTCTTACTCTTAAACACTCTTACACACAAGCTAATATAAGTCTTCCACACACACTTGCATACACAAATATTGTACCTGTGAGGAGTCATTTTGGTTTTCCTTTGGTGGAAACAGAACAACATTTTCTGGAGCGCCCTCTTCTGGCTGTAATGGGGAATGACATAGTTCAACAAGATAGATTTTTTTAAAGGGAAAAACTTACTGCACAGTATATAGAAGCAGTATTGAGCATCAGTGGCATGAAAGCAAATCAGCAATGCTTTTTGAGGAAATCATGACAATGTTAACCCGTTTGTGTAGTTATATTAAAGTGCAGTTTAGGGTGTATAGTTTATGGAACCTATAGCTCATGAGATGTTTATGTTAATCCTATTAAGATAATCCTGAATTCCAGTGCTGAAGTCCTCCAGTCACATGTGGAAATCACTGGTTTTCTATGTCTATAGAATTACAGCATTGCAATAATACCTCTAGATGCATATTAACTGCCTTCCACCCATCATAGGAGTGAGCTGTAGGACAACAAGCTTGGAGATATCACTGTGTGAAGCAGTAAACACAATACACATCCTGTATTTATCTTTGCTTTACAACAGTTAAACACATAATAGAACAAGGCATGTTTACTTATCTAAATGCTCATTAGACAAGCCCCAGTTAAGCAAAGTCTGCAGCTCCATGGACGTCAACAGTTAACAGTTAGTAATTTTGCAGTGTTAGTTTTGTTAGTCCTCCGTGCTTGCAAGAATTAATGTTAAGTATAGTAGCACGGGGCAGCAAATAGCAATCCCAGCCATCCAATGTCAGCGAGCTCGCCCTTACCAACGCCTCAGTGGTGCTGCTCTCGTTCCCCATGGCTCAGCCAGCTGCAGGGCCACAACTGCCCAGACCAACAGCCTCTCACATCAGCTGGCTGAAAGACACTGGCAACAGAAAGACCGTCAGCGTATACGACTGTTCCAGTGCTGAACAGGGAGACACAGAGTGAACAGGGTCCCTCAATAGTCACAGACTCGTGCTCCACAGGATTAGAGGTCTCTGGTATGAGGTTGAACCAGCATGGAGTGAGAGAGACTGGTAAGTGTGTGTGTGTTGTTTTAGAGATTAGGGACCTCTGATGCAAGACCTACCACCAGGACCAAAGTGCAGGTTTTACCTCCGCTGATGAGGGCTTAAAAGCAGGAAAACAGCATCCTCACTGATGAATCATGTCATTATAAAAATAATTATTCTATTTTAAGGGTGCATTAGTCAAATTTATCTCCTGCTACAGTAAGTTACTATAATCAGCTTCTGCTCTAAAATACTTAAAACAAACGGCTCTGACTCCTAGAATAAGGACATCTACACTTGCAGTCTGTCACTTTGTGCTTGTGACTGAGTGATACTGAGGTTGGGCAATCCTGTAAGATAATCCTCATGTGGTAAATAACAGATTGTGGTGTCTCTTGGCTTCCAGCAGTTTTCAGTCTGTCGCAAGAGGTGTGGTCAAAATTATTCAGGAGCATCTCTAATCCACTATAAATACTATAGTAATTTGTCAATTGAAATTATTTAAAGTTAAGGACTGCAGCTTAACATAGTGTAACCATGGGATGATTTTATATTAAACGCATAAACCTATTAAAGATATTTATCTGACAACCAGCTTTCTTTGTTGTACGCGCTGCAGCTGAGCAGTAAACGCGTGCCATTGAAAGGTTGTTTGTGCATTCCTATTATGACTGCAGGGACTGTATGGTTTAGTCAGAAAGCACTGACCTCAATATGCACGACTTTATAAATAGAGTTCTGCCATGTTCACTGCTGTTAGACTTTATTCCAGTCTTGTGCACAATTTGTCATGCACATTTCTTCTCCGAACAAGTGCTGAGGCCGTATAGTCCAGCTGTGGATGCAAATCATTAGTTCTATTTCTGAGTCAAAATTTTTTTTGTCCCACATTTTTCCTATGGTTATCATAGAGGATAATTAATATCTTCTCCCCGCATCTTAATTCTTGCTTATTTTGTGGTGTAGCAGCTCATCCGCCGGGCCTGCCTGCTTGCTATTTGTGTGAATGGGGTGTAATTTCAGCCTGCATACTCACGCGTGTGCACTTTAACTGGCGGCGGTGTTTTGGGGCTTTTTGGCAGCGCAGGAAAGCACCGTGGGGAAATCATATGATTAGAGCGTTGCCAGGTCTCTTCTCACCTCATCATGGCCTGTCCATCACTCAACGGGAGCCATCTTTTAAGCTCTTGGGTTTGGATGAGCACCATATGTCTTTGCTTGGACACATACAGTATGAGTTTACCGTTTCCTGGCCTGTATCTGACCCCTCTAGCCAAATAAAAACCCAAACAAAACCTCAGAACTAAACACAATGTTGGATTTCTAATATAATTTTGAATAATTTGATTAAGTACAACTCAGATTATTTAATTCAGACCAAGAAAAGTAGGTGACCTGGTGAACTGTGCAGTAGATTAAGTTGTGATTAAATCCATGTCCATCAAACTGGCTAATAAATATAGTATATACATTGAAATTCTTAGATTACATTAGATAAGATGATAGTTAAACAGTTTTTGTAAGCTTTTACATTTATCCTTTCCCTCCTCTATCTGAAGGACTATAAACAAAACAATCTAAAATCAGTAACTCACACCAATAATCTACTCACCACAGCAAACAAAGAGACTTTTCCACATGCAGTATCAGCCCCCAGCTTTGACAAACCCCTCCAGTCTGTGTTTACTGTCAGACTCAAGGCCAATGTTTCTGTCCTGTCTTCTGAGGAGCCCCAGTTTCTCCGCTGCTATTTTTGCACTGGACAGGGTCAGAAGTGGGGACAGGACCGAGGGGGAGGGAGGGGAGGAGACTGAACTGGAGCTGGAGAAGCCATGTCTGCGTTGGGAGGTAGTAGGTGGGGGGGATTGTAAACAAAAAGGCATGCTAGATGGACAGGAGGTGTCAGACCTCATAGCTCCCTCCGCCTGACTGATCATGTAAAAGCCTGCAGATGCTGCTATAGTATCCAATCACCTGTAGCTTTCCTGTATATCCAGACCTTCACATCTGACAGTGATCGACACCTTAGGACAACAGCAACACACTCACACAGCCACAAACCCACAGATTCCGAGAATAACAAACAGATTTTGACAACAGCGAGTTTGAAATGTATTTTGGATTCTCTATTTTCTGCCATCATCACAGGCCATCTTCAGCTGAGTGCCCAGTCTATGGAGACAGCAGACTTAACATCATCCCTAAAAATAACAGTCATTTGATCAGCTCTGTTCCCAACAAACATCACAGCATATTCCAAACATAGTTATACCTCCTATTGTGCCTTGTAGCTTTCCCCTGTCTCCCCTTGTTGTTCAGATTAAATCAATATAATACATATGCACAATCTGTTTTCTTTGGAATCTGTCAACCTGCCTTCCATCTTCCTCCACACATGATCAGCCTCACCCTCTCACTTTCATACTCCTGCTTTCCTCACCCCCAGTTCTGCCTCCACAGCTTCTTTTTCACTGCTGACATCGCCCCTCCTCCAACACTAGGATACACCTTCTCTCTCCCCTGCGTTGCCTGAGGAAAGACTAGGCTCTTGACCACTATAATCTATTCCTTCTCCCCGCTCAGTCACACAGGCTTTGATGCTTCACTGCAGACAGCCCCTGCTCAGCATCCTCTGTTTACCTGGCTGTGTGCGATTCCGATGCAGCCCCCCATCTTGTATTCCATGTCCTCCTCCGGTGAAGTGACTCTGGCACTACACGGCTGGCAGAGTACCTTTCTGCAGAACTGCATCGTTCTCAGTCAGACTCAGCATTGCCAAAGCAGGCAGATCTCTGCAGGAGTGAGTGTGTGCACGCCTCTGTGTCTGTACGAGTGTGTGCCTCACTGACTAATGAACGCTCTGCACTGCAATGCCTGTGACATATATTTTCAAGCCATTGTTACATAAAATCTCCAAGGAGTCCAACCCAATCACATGAAGAAGAAAAAAAGGGAGCCACTCTTTGCAGCCTGATATGCAGCTCAGCTTCACAGCACTGCACGGGAGAGCAGACTGAAGCACTGCTTTGGAGGGAAAAAATGCTCAGAGAGGGAGAGAGGAAGAGATGGGAGGCAGCAGAAAGTGTGCCTGTCTCTTTAAAAAGACCCAAGAGATAGCAAGGATGATGGTGGTACATCATCATGATGAGAACGCTCGATGATGCCAGTGTGTTCAACCGAATAAACCTTATCACAGTGAAGTTCACTCAGCTGAAATAGAGCAAGGAGAAAAATTAGAGCAAAAAGAATGAGTAATTCTGTGTTTTGTTCATTACATATTTGTAGAATGATCATAGGAACATGGATATTGACTATATATTATCCTAATGGATCAAAACACTTACATGTGAAAAGAGGCATCTGTTGTTTTTTGAATTTCAGATTTCCCTGTCATCAGTCCAAAGCAAAAAGAAACTGATGAAGCTGTTGGAAAAGTTTCTGCTAAGTAGCACCGCACCTTCCACAAACAGAAAGACTAAACCTGGAGAGAATATGTTAGGTGGGAAAGCAGCACATGCATTAGCTACGTTAAAGCTCTAACATTATCTTTGCACATTCTGACAAGGATAAAGCTATTTCATGTTTATTCAATCTAAAAACAACCTTTTGCTCAAAGTTGTCTTTCACATTTACAGTACTGCTGTGGTTCCCAAATGTTTAAAGCAATCTGTACTAGTTGTCCCCTGCTGCATGTCTGTAAATTATCAAATGTCAGCCAAAGTATGTTTGTTGAGCCTCCCAGACCACCACCACCACCACTCTATTTGAATAAGTTTACAGGCTGGATGACGTCTAACTATTACATAATTAGTGCAAAAAGGAAACAAAAGAAATAATATTAGCAAACCTAAAATATATATAAAATCTTGTGTAGAGCCCATTTTGCTTCTAATTTGACACAAGCATTATCTGTGGAAACTAATACTTCAGTAACTGAACAGAACAAACCAAGAACAAAAGCAGGGATCACCAAACAGCACAAAACTGCAAGATGATACTCATGAAACTAAGCCTGAAGGGTACTGGCAGCGCATTCTTCGGTCAGATGAAGACAAAATAATTTAGTTTGGATCAAGTGAACTGCACTATGTTTGCTGTAGACCTGGTCTGGGCCACCATAGCGAATGCATAGTGCCACCTGTAAATCATAGAGGTGGGCATCTGCTAATGTGGGGCTGTAAAAAGGTGTACGGGAGATGACGTTTATAGATGATACTACTAATGCAAGCAAGTATGCAAACACTGAATGGAAAGATGAGTTGGAATTTTCTAACGTGACAATATTCAAAAACAGGCTGCAACAATCACATAAGACTTTTGAAAAAAGGAAAAAGTAATAAGTATGACCTAACATGCCCTCTGCTTTGAAACCAACAGAATAGCTTTGAAAGATTTTAAAGCAGAGGACAGAGCAGCAAAAACCCTCCAGTGAAGAGCTGCTAAAAAAAAGAATCACGTGTGAACTTTGTCTCCCCAGATTTGTGCAAGACTGGTATCATCCATGCCCACGAGGACCTAATCCGTCATCAGAAATTAAGGCAGAAATACAAAATATGAAAAGAATAAAATAGACTCTCACGAATGAAGAGTGTACCCTCTTTTGCTGCATTCAGGCCCATATTTGAAGGTAGTCAGTCTAACCTGTTTGCTTTTAATTATACCGACAATTAAATACCAACACTTAAACTTTAAAACTGATACTATTATTGTAAGGTGAAACCATTTTGAATCCTATAACATTTTTATGATATTGTAGAGGGGTGTACTGCAGTGTGATCTCCTAAAATATACTTGGACTTAATATATGCAGACACATGCGGTTTCCTTTTAATGTCTTTCAGGAAACTGCAAACCACTTTTAAATATTTAACACGTGAAGTTGAACAGCTAATCCAAGCTTTAACCGCCTACATATTAACTATCATAACTACTGCATTTCACTCATTCTCCACTAACAATTAAAAATATGTTGTGTCGGGCCACCGTTTAGCTCACTGAGTTAAGGCGATACCACATGGGCTCAGGCCCTTAGCAGCAATCATGAGTTTGAGTCTGGCTCAAGACCATTTGCTGCATGTCACTCTCCTCTATCTACCCCCAGGTTTCACTCTGTCAATAAAAAGGAAAAATCTCTCCCCAAAAATATATAAAAAAAAAAAATGTTGTGTCTTTTTGCAGAATAAAATGCATATTAATATTATTCAACACCTGCTAGAATGAAAATACTAATGGCTTTCACTTCTTTATTCTTATTTTATTAATCAAATGTTTAAAAACAGTAAAAAAATTAAAACAAAATGTGCAACTGAGTGATATGTTTATCTACATACTTGGCTTTTGCAAATTTCTTTTTTTTTTTTTTAAAAGAACTGTAACATCTAAAAACAATATCAAGTTTTGCCTTGGTAGGCACAGTCCATCACTCATTCTGTGTGTTTGGAGGCTGAATCATTGTGTCTTTGATGTCGAGGGCTTCTATGAGGTCCTGGGAAAGAACAAACAGATCACAAAATTATGACAACAGACACAAAACAAGATTTAATAGTAGCTCTGGTATTGTTACTAGATTAGGGTGAGTGTCCATACAGCGTTTTTTTCAATTGTTGCCAATGAGGAGCGAGTGTATGTGAGTGTATGCTAACCTTCCATGTCTTCCGGCTGATAGAGAGGATGCACTGTTTACGGCTGCTTGCGGCTCCAGCTTCGACCTCCCCCTCTTCTACAGGCGCTGCGTCATAAAAAACACACCACCAGTGAAATAATTTACCTTGTCACTCCACAGTAGGAATACAACAACTAAATGTCACATCCTCTCACCTATACAAGGCAATTTGGCATTATCCAGATACAGCCGAGCCAAACCATCCTGAAACACAAACAATGTTGTCACACCTGCTTGCAGTCAGTAGAGGGCACACAAGTTCAGATACAAACAAACTTAAGCACATTACTCACCCTGATTAGAAAAGACGTGTGGAAAATGTTCTCGACTGTCCGTGAAAACGAGTTAGGGTCAATGACAAACTCATAATATGATATCGGTGTTGTTGCTGTGATAGGAACAGACACGCATGAGCAACTACTTATTAACACAATGATGAAATGTCTGTGATGTCGACTTTAAACTCACGGTCGTCTTGGTAATAACTCTTGAGGTATCCCAGGATCCTCTCCACTTCTTTCTCTGTTGCTTCTTGATGGGACTCATCCATTTTCTTCAACTGATTGACAACATGAACATGATGCAGTAAATATGCAGGAGAACTTCTGTTCTTAGTCTGAACATATGCAAACAGTACTAAAATGTATAAACCCATTTTCACTGCCTATTAAATAACCTGTAGGTTTAATTTCTAAAACCCACCATTAAGATTATGATATGAAAGTTACGTACGTAAAAATGATCATATATTATGTTATGTTTTGAAGAGATTGCTAACCAAACTAGAAAAGCACTCGGAGAGTGCAGACCTCCGCCAAGCAGCTCATGTCCACCCTCTAGGGCTGGTCCAAATAGCAATTTCTGTGCTCCGGATATTCAGGTCCAACTAATGACGAATATCCGAATATTTGGCTCGTGCGGGGTGGGGTGGTGTGTGTGGAG
>OMNN01062440.1:0-25223 GCA_900302755.1 Chromis chromis | reverse complement strand
CCTATTTGTCCATAGGCGATGCTGATGAGCCTCTCGTTCACCAGTTTGTCTGTTTTGGGGTTTCTGGGCTGCCTCTTCATGATGTCGCTCTCAGCTGCTTCATAAGCCAGAGAGATGGCAGGAACCTGGAGAAAAGGAAATAATACGTAAGTGTCTGTTTATCTCTTTAGAGATCAGATTTGATCTCCTCCATCTTTACCATGTCGGTTCCCAGGTCGATACAGAGGATGGTGACGGTTCCCAGAGGCAGAGGGATGTTGGCGATGATGAAGAGGAGGAAGGGTGAGATCTCAGGGATGTTGCTGGTCAGAGTGTAGGCGATGGACTTCTTCAGGTTGTCAAAGATCAGACGGCCTGATAAAGTAAGACAGCAAGTGGTATTTTAGGATGTAAATCCAGCAGTTATAATGACGTTGTGTCTCCACATCTCTGCAGGTACAAGTCTTATTACCTTCTTCCACTCCAGTGACGATGGAGGCGAAGTTGTCGTCCAGCAGGATCATGTCAGCCGCCTGTTTGGAGACGTCAGATCCAGCGATCCCCATGGCAACGCCAATGTCGGCCTTCTTTAGAGCAGGAGAGTCATTCACACCATCACCTGTCACGGCCACGATGGCTCCCTGCACAGAGGATAAAGTGTTAGGATGTTTTTAATGCCGACTCGTGTCTGTATAAATGTCCTAAACTCCCTCCGATGCCGACCTGTCTCTGGCAACCTTCCACGATGATCAGTTTCTGCTGAGGGGACGTTCTGGCGAAGACAATCTCAGTGTGGTGCTTCAGGATGTCATCCAGATGCTCCGGGGTCATGTCTTTCAGCTCACCACCGTGGACCACACAGGCCTTGGCATCCCTACAGAGGAAAAAGATCTGATTCAACATCCTGTTTCTCTATCATCTGGGCAAAAAGAGAATCACGGGGAAAACTGGAAAAGCAGGAAGTCCTTTCTGCAAACAGACAGCATCAGCCTTGGCAAAAAGAAATTAAAACTTTGTCAGCAACAAGCTAAATCCAGAAGAGATCTGATAATAAATTATACATTTTTTTTTAGCCTTTGTTCAGTCCCATTGCACAGAATGTTATGTAATATTTTGCAGGGACGGTTCTCATGATGGGCTGCATGGTGGCTCAGTGGTTAGCACCGTCGCCTCACAGCTACAAGATCCCCAGTTGGCGTCCCGGTTAGGACGCCTGGAATCTTTCTGTGTGGAATTTGCATGTTCTCCCTGTGCAGCATGGGTTTTCACCAGGTACTCCGGCTTCTTCCCACAGTCCAAAAACATACTGAGGTTAATTGACTATTCTAAATTGTCTGTAGGTGTGAATGTGAGTGTGCTTGGTTGTTTGTCCTGTGTGTGGCCCTGTGATAGACTGGCGAGCTGTCCAGGGTGTCCCCTGCCTTCGCCCTAAGTCGGCTGGGATAGGCTCCAGCCCCCCGTGACCCTGCAGAGGATTAAGCGGCGTACAGATAATGGATGGATGGATGGTTCTCATGATGACGGTTGTGTTTTTAATGTCTGTGTTTGCATTTTTCACACTTGCTGATGAAGAAAGCAGCTCAGAGCCACATCCAGATTTATTTGTCTGCAGTGAATTAATGGTAAAAGCCTTTTTGGCTGAGTAGATTGCAGGGCCTAGTTGGCAAACACTGATTTAATTTTGCACCTATTAGTACTAATATTAAGCACAATTGGCAGCTCTGCCTCTAAAGAGCTGCATTTGGAAGAAGGATTTTAGACAAACTGGTTGAATAAGCCTCAGTGAGAGCACTAACCTGGGGTTGACCTCTGAAACTGGAACATTCAGGCGAGCAGCGATGTCTTCAACAGTCTCGTTGCCTTCAGAGATGATACCGACACCTTTAGCGATAGCCTTGGCAGTGATGGGATGGTCACCTGTCACCATGATGACCTGAAGGGAAGGAGGGAAACTCTTACCTGCAGTCCTGAGTTTCACAAATCAGTGTCTTGCAGAAACACCCGGGTAAAAAAACAGTTACATACCTTGATTCCAGCGCTTCTGCATTTACCGACAGCATCAGGCACAGCAGCACGAGGAGGGTCGATCATGGACATGAGGCCGATGAAGCAAAGGTTCTCAGTGGGGAAGTTCACCTCATCAGTGTCGAAAGCAAAGCCCTCTGGAAACTGGTCATCAGGCAGGCTGAAGTGGCAGAAACCTGGATCAGAAGGAGGGAAATGCTTGTCAGGAGTTCACAGATTCCCTTTTCTTCAGCAGCTAATTAATGACCCCAAGATGTGGCTAAAGACTGGTTTTCTGCTGTACCCAGTACTCTCTCTCCCAGTCCTCCCAGCTCTACGTAGGCGTTCTGGAAAGCATCCTTCATCTCGTCGTCCAGCGGCTGCTCTTTGCCCTGCAGCATGATGGTGGAGCATCGGTCCAGAATCCTCTCTGGGGCTCCTTTCATCACCAGCAGGTGTTTGGTTTCTCCTGGAGTTGCGTTCTTATGGATGGAGAGCTGTGGGACAGTGGAAACGCTGGATTTAACACTGGTTTTATTTTTACTATCAGTGATTTATCTAAACTGTTAACTCTCAGTCAAAAGCAGGTTACTGATGACAGGAATAAACCCGACCACTAGAGGGCAGAAGTCAGCATTTACCACCACATGTCATTCTAGTGATCAGAATCAGAATCAGAATCAGAAATACTTTATTTATCCCCTAGGGGAAATTTCTTTTTGTCACAATTTTTTGATGGGCTTGGTTGTATTATTTACTGCACCGTGTGGACTGTTTACCTGGTATTTGTTGGTGGAATTGAAGGGAATCTCAGCCACTTTGAGGTACTTGTCTCTCATGCCACCAACAGATCCACAGCAGAGTTCAATACACTTGAGCAGGGCAGCTTCTGAGGCGTCACCGGCTACGTCTCTCTGGATTTAAGCAGAAGGCAAAGAGTTTCACCCAAATCATGATCACATCACATCTCCTGTTTATCAGATAACATAGTATACACAACAACAACAAATTTACCACATTATTAAGAGAGCTTGTTGTTGATTTACACAAGCATGTTACAGTTATGGCGTTTATTAATGTCACTGTGAAGACGAAAAAAGAAGGCAGATGATTTACAGGAATTTAGATCAGCTGAAACTTCTGTGGTATTTTTTAAAATAAATACTTGGAACACTATTTCGCAATAAACCCCACCCTGCTGCCGCATTTAATTCCACTGCTATGCAGTCAATGGGTCTGTCTGGCCACCTCTTGCTATAGCTGCTGTTTTATATTTCTGATGAAGTCTTTAATTAAGTTGAATGCTTTTTATAAAGATTTGTAGTGCACTTTGGCTGCATTTGTGTTTTGTTTGATCCAAAAGCTTCCATGCCAAGTCACAGGGCTACAACACCTCCCACACAGTCACTGCGTCTCATCATTCATCCGGGTATAGTATCAGATTCACCAAAATGTTTTATGGAAAGAAAATATTCCAGGAGGTGATTAGTTTTGATGGTGTCACTGATATCTTCTTGAATAATTTAGACTCTTTTGTGGAGACCACAATGGGTGCAATGGAGCAAAACGCTTCATGTTTGGTGACCAGAACAATTTAGAGGAACATAATGCAATAAACTGCACCTTCAGAATGGGAACGTTGCCCTGCTCGGCCAGGAAGACAGCTCGGTTGCAGAGTCCAGCCACTCTGGCCAGAGCAGCCCAGGTGGCTGAACTCCTGTCAAAAGAGGCTCCACTCTGGTTCTCCGTGGTGTCAGCCTCGTGGATCTGGTTGTCGAACCACATGTGGGCCACAGTCATCCTGTTCTGGGTCAGGGTGCCGGTCTTGTCTGAGCAGATGGTGGAGGTGGAGCCCAGAGTCTCCACAGCTTCCAAGTTCTTCACCAGGCAGTTCTTCTTGGCCATACGCTTAGCAGTCAGGGTCAGACACACCTGGAGATGGAAACCAAGTGTTTAAAGCTTTAAAACTGCAGTTTTTCATCAATTAAATCTGCTGTAGAGGAAGATAATCGGATTAAACCAGAACATAGATACTAGAACTCACAGTGACAGTAGCCAGGAGACCTTCTGGCACATTGGCCACGATGATACCGATGAGGAAGATGACGGCCTCCAGCCAGCCATAGCCGAGGATCAGGGACAGGACGAAGAAGGAAACACCCAGGAAGACGGCCACGCCGGTGATGATGTGGATGAAATGCTCGATCTCCTTGGCGATGGGAGTTTTGCCGCCTTCCAGGCTGGAAGCCAGAGTGGCGATACGACCCATGACGGTGCGATCTCCGGTGTTGATGACGACTCCTCTGGCAGTTCCTGAACACAGAAGACAGATGTTAAAAAAATAACAGATATGAATTTTAAATATCCTCAGATGAGTTCATTAATAAACTGATGATCTCATTTGGTTTAATTTTTAGCTGTGTGGATAATTTTTGTAACATCTCACTTTCCTCTACGTTCTTTACCATCAAGTTTCCATTTGATCTAATTAAAAGTGGCCATAAATTAAAGCTGAAGTATGCAAAGTATTCCAGGAGCATTTTTGTTGTATCATCAATAAATCAGCTAAATATGAAAATCCTGTCCAATCATTACATTTGGTCAGCAGCCAAAAGTTTCAGTTCCACTTATAGACGTCATCCAGCTGAACCTGGAGCATCTAAAAAAGTTGAATAAAGCAAAGGGCCAAACCTGAATCAACTTTGAGAGGATTTCTCTACTCTGGTGGCCTGGAAGTGACACCATGGTTGCTGTTTCTCTACAGAACAGCTAATTATCTGGTCTGGTTTGTTTTAGTTTAGATAGGATTTATGAGTCCTGCAGTACGTCTGTTGTCTACTTTCAAAAGTGTCTTCCAAACCGGTAACTCTCGCTGTTTCCTGCATACTCTCGCTTTAACTGCATTCCTGTTTTGTCCACTAGTTGCTTGTTCTGTACCTTCAACACAGTTGGTGGAGAAGAAAGCGATGTTCCTGGTTTCCAGCGGGTTGTCATTGGAGAAGTCTGGAGAACGAGTCTGGGGCTCAGATTCACCAGTCAGGGAGGAGTTATCCACCTGAAAGAGGGAAAAGGACTAGAGAATGACGACATGATGCCTTCAAGTTCATGTAAAAACAAGAACTAGCATTGTTAGACATAGTTGGTGAGTATAGAAGCAGGAATGTGGAAGAAAAAAGGAAGAAAAACGAAGGAATAAGCAAGTTTTGCTGTAGTTTAGAAAGTAATTAAGAGGAAGTAAGCTGATGTGTAAAACACAAAGTCTCTCAGTTACATCAGATGTTGAGCAACTTTAAGCATGACTTATAGACTGTGTAATGTTGGAGTCTTACTGTCCAGTTAGCCAACAATAATCCGTAACAATGACAGACTACACATGGTGATACTAAATTATCATCTAATCTCACCAGTCTAAATATCATCTAAATGCAGTTTGTAATGTCTCGTAGGTAGAAGTTGTAAGTATTTGGACCTTGCAGCCGTGAGCAGAGATGATTCTCAGATCAGCAGGGATCCTGTCTCCTCCTTTCACCTCCACTAAATCTCCAACCACCACCTCCTCAGCGTTGATGTTCTTCTTCTCACCATCTCGGAGCACCAGGGCTTGCTATAAAATAAAAGATGTAATATATGTGTTTAGGGAACATTATTACACAAGTCAAAAGGTTTCATGGATTCCCAGCAGCAGGAAACCAGATGACAAGTTTTAGAAAAGTTTTAGTGTCATAAGTGTTGTAATGCTGCTCCTTAACATTGTGCAACATGTTCCGTTGTTTGATATGAGCAACATTTGGAGAAAAAGTGCAGTTAATGAGATTCTGAGTGACCTCTCACCTGTGGGACCAGGTTCTTGAAGGAGTCCATGATCTTGGAGCTCTTGGCCTCTTGGTAGTAGGAGAAGCAACCAGTGATGATGACGACAGCAGAAAGCACAACACCCAGGTACAACTATAAGAAGAAAGAAAACAGATGTATTAATTCTATATACATCACATGCACATGTCATACCCTAACAAAGCCTTCCTTACATTGTCATTGGCCGGTTCGTCTTCTGAGGCTGCCTGGATACCGTAAGCCAGGAAGCAGAGGATGGCACCGATCCACAGCAGCATGGAGAAACCACCAAACAGCTGCAAACAGCACAAATAACACTCAGGATTCAGGTTTTTCCAGTTGCACCTGGCTACAAGGAATCAGACCAAATTTGCATGTCTAGAATTTGAATCCACTGTTTTGCATGGAAAGTGTTGTTGAATTTCAAGTGACTTTTACCTGTTTGCAGAACTTGACCCACTCGGGCGTCGTGGGAGGAGGAGTGAGGGCGTTTGGACCATCTCTGGCCAGGATCTCTTTTGCTCTGGAGGAGGAAAGACCCTAAAAAGAAACACAAAGAACAAAGATTTAGTGGTGCATGTTTGATAAAATGCTGTATATGCTTCCATTAATCAACAGAGAATAACTAAATAATGAAGCATGTGTGCAGTGCGTCTGTGTAAACTATAAATAACTATTACAGAAAACCTGCTAGTCTGGTTCTATAAATCTGTCTTCGTTTACTGGAAGAAAAACAGATGAAGGACAAGAAAGACACATTTCCTGTTGAACTGTTAGATTTAGTAAACAGGTTTACTGCTATTACCTTAAGCTACAGTGGATTAAAGTTTGGTTGATACAAAAACAGAAGAAACCACAGCCCCAGGAAGAAAGATCTCAGTAATCCTACAATTACAGCTTTCTCTTTTTCAGTTAGACAGTAGAAATACTAATACTAGTAGAAATAATTGTGGTAAATCATAACTTGGGATATGGGAGAAAAAAATGTGAGAGGGATGCAGGTTGTGTGAACACTTCTAATCTAAGATCACCTTTAAAAGCATATTAAAATGGATTCTGAGTGACTGAAGGTCTCCTAGAGGGAAACCAGGAGTAAAAATGCACCTTTTTTTCCTTGTTGCTAGAGTCAATAAGGCCGGTGTTCCTGTGTGAATGAAGCCTTTGTTTTGGGCTAAACTCAGACAGATCAGATTTCAGCAGATAATGAGAATCAGTAGAACATTTGGCCACTGTGAGGTTGTATTGGGTTGTGTAATGGGATTCTGTGTGTCGTTAGCTTGATGAGGACCATGAAACTGTTGTGTAGATGCTGAGTTTCTCTCTTTAAGTACAATCTGAAAGTCTTGATACCTTAAAGAAAGGCCAGTTGACCCAGTTTAAAATATTTCCTTTCTTACCTCTAAAGTTATTTCACCATGCAGTTTACCTAACTTCTGTCACCACGTTGACGCAATGAAAGTAAATTGGATTGTGAAAAATTTTGTTGCAAGAAACTGTGCTCCAGTTATTCACACAGTATTTTATTAAAACTACTTTCTACCAAAGAAATAGTCACCGTGACCCTTTTGATTGTCTGTTCTGGGTTTATTCAGATTCAGGTTCCTCCCTTAACATCGTAAAAACATCTGAGTAAAATAATTTAAGGGGTAAGACAGAACAAACACACTCCAGAAAATGTGAATTTCAGAGATTTTTTTCCTTTTCAGGCCTCTTTAAAACCTTCAGGTGGGACATTTACTCTTTGGTATTTGGTTGTCCACAGCTAAGGACACATGAGGACACTTTGGTTTATTATAGGGGTCATAGGTCAAAGCTATGGTGACACTGATCCATAGCAACAGAGACATACTTTATTTAGTAGAAGTGTTAAAAAAAAGTTCCATTTAACTCCATTCTGTTGGTGTGGAGACAGAAACAGACTCCAGATCAACTTACACTGAATCTTTTACTAAATCTTGTGCATCTCCACTACTTTGCTTTAAGATGCTGCATGAATCGGTGGATAAACACATTACAATTCTGTCACTTTCAAGTGTTTTCATGCTGAGATCTTTCCTGGCCTCTGAAACTGTCACTAGCAGCGGCCACACTGACAGACTCACCCTGCTCAGATCGGTTCCATATTTTCTGTGAAGCTCATCCAAGGTTAGCTTGTGGTCATCCTGTGGACAGAGAGGAGAAGGAGATTGAGAGACATTGTGTGAAACAAGCCAAAATCCCTGTCATTTTAAAACCACAGATATTATCTCTTTTGAGGATTAAAAATCCTCCACGCTGCTCCACACAGTCTGATTTTCAAAGAAGATATTCAAGTCAAACCAGAGTGATGATTTAAAAGCTCACAGCCAAACATGCAGGCTAAACCACCAAGAAGAGTCAGTTTACTGCCAGCAAACACTCCATTCAGGACAATCACTGACACCCAGCTGACACACTGGAGTTTGTTCTAATAGTGTGTTTGACATTTGGCTTAGTTCACCAGCAGAGCAGCGTCACTGTCAGAGTCACAGCAGTAAATCTGGTGGGTGATGATCAGCTGAGGTGTTGTTTCCATGTATGGGTTTACAATTAAAAAGAGTTTTCACAGAGCACAATTCTCTTTATTTATTAGTGGAATAGTGAACAAGCTGACACATCCATGTGCCTACACTGTGTTTTTCTGAATAACGCCTACAGCAAGATTCTTCCAGTGTAATTTTTATGATCTGCAATAATATCTGACTCCTACTTTCATCTTTATACTGTGAAACAACAAAGTATTGTAATCCTTCAGCAGAATGAAAGAGAGGGAAACATCATGACTGGTTCATGTGGTGATAAACTGACCGAAAACGTGATCAATTCTGTTGAGATAAACCACTGAAGGAACCATAATCTCCATTTATTTTCCATTTCAGTAATTAGTTTTCCATGAAACAAGAGTTGCACATTCTGCCTCATAAGGAAACCATTATATATAACTAATCTATGGCATTTAGTGACTCATTATTATTTATTGGAGTAGAAGTAGTAAAAACTACAGTTTTATTGACATAATGTTCCATTTTGCTTAAAAAATGTTTCCCTCATTTTCATCCTAGTTTATGTTCAACTGATTTCGTCTTAAATCCTAATTTTCCATTTATTCCTAATGCTTTTTTTTTTTTTTAAAGCTTTTCATCACCAGTTTTTTTTTTTATCAGAGTTTATTTGCATCTTTGCTCAGCTAATGGAGCCTTTAAATCAATGTTTCTCAATCAAATAAATCAATTCTCTGAGTTTAAGCATAAAGGCTGAAAAGAACAGAGTAAAAAACTACAGTAGACTTTCTCATAATAGCGTATTATATAAGCAGATGTAAGAATCACAGCTGTGGTCTGTTGGTTTACAGTGAATGAATGTCCCCAGTCAGTGACAGCGTCCCCTTATGAGCTCACTTTGTCCATTAATGCCGCCGTTTTTCACAGCTTGGAAATTATTTATAGATAGTTTATTATTATACATTTCTATAATATTAAGTTGACAAGTGAAAATGTGAAAGTGTTGGCTGAAGTGAGTCACATTTATATGAACCCTGTACAGTCGGAGGGTGTAATTGCAGGGTTCTGCCACCATATTGCATTATAATAAGCAGCCAAAGGATAATGTGTTATCACACAAACTACTGCTGCTGGTTTTAACTCTTAGTCAGCAGTTGAAGCCTGCCGAAGACGTTTTTCACCAGCTTTGATATTCGGCCTCGTAAACACCAACATTAGTGATCATGTTTGGACGCTGCTGTCAGTCCAGTCTCCTATATTTAGCTCTTTCTGTTCCACTTCATGTTTCTATGGGAATCGTTGCCATTGTCTTTGGCTGGACTTTGATGCTGCAGTTAATTGTATGATGGTGCAATAATCATTAACATGTCAGCCTCCTGGAGACCAACCTTCACTTTTACTACTGTTTCACCAGCAGGCTGTTATTATTTAACCACACTTCCAATCTGAAACCTGTGGATTATTAATATATGGCAGGAAATTACTGTCAACCAAACTTTTATTTGTGAACTTGAAGAAATTCTGTTCAACAGCAGAGACACATTAAAGACAGCGTCTGCTCTTAATTACAGTAAATGATACGATAAACTGGGAGGTCACAGCTGATTGGTGATACAGTTGCTATGGCATTGAGATGTCCTTCAGCGGCAGCAGGACTTTGAGATCTAGTTAAGATGTACAGAGGACACTAATCATTAATATGTTACCGAGATGTGAGTTTTATTACCTAATAACCTGCAGTTACCTGCTGGGTGACATTGGACAGGAGACTGTTTTCAAGACTAACAAGAAAAACGCTGTTATTTAAGAATTAATTATAAAACTGGTGACCGGCCATAACAGTCATATTGTAACTGTAGTTTATGAAAAGTTGCTTTAGAAGCTTAAAGCTCATCTGGAACTAATGACACCTAGTGACCTTGTGAAAGTCATCGACCAGTAAAAGTTCATCATTCTGCAAAATAACCAAAGATAAAAGTCCCTTTAAACTCTGCTTGTTCACTAACATCTAACATCTAATTAGTGCTTTGAGATGAATGCCGGACCTGAATTTGCCTCCTGTGACCTTGTCAAGGACACAAAGTCATGAAAGTTAAAGACATCATGTTTTATAATGAGCTGCCTACAGATAAATGTCTCCTGTTTAAGAATCAGAGGAAACCTCAACAACATCTTAAACAAACCGATCCTTCTTTTAATGCCATCAACGTACATTAAACATTAGCTGTTGCTGTGAAATCCTCATTATCCTTCATGTGCTTGGTGCCTCGCTGACCTTGGGAAGTGACCTCTACAAGCTACACATTGAGAGAAAAGCTGACAGCAGTGGAAACTGTTCTATGGGCAGGATACTTCAAACTTTACAACTCTGTGCATCCAGAGCCGCTGTGATAAAAGCTTCACTATCTGTGACAAACCGTGAGAGTGAAAGGAAATTAGAAGCAGAATAATATGTGTTTACTGTGTGGGGCAGAAGGACTAATTCATATGTTTGGAGACACTAAAGACTATAATGACAACAGAACTTCTCACCCAACGTTTCAGCATCAAAAACCCATCTAGATAAGCACGACTTAGAGGTTAATTATAGCTGAGAACTCCTTAATAACATGTGACAGTGTCAGCAGCAATCTGTATGAAATATAGGCCAGATGGCTGCATCTCATGTGACTGGCCACAGCAGAGATTTGTCTCAGTGACTGTATCACCGCTGTGACCGAACCATTGACCGACAATGTTAACGTCCTGACTGTCATTAAGTATGAAGCAGGCGGTTGTAGAGTTCAACAAAGTCACTCTGCTCAACGTACATTCCTTCTAGTTTTCATTAAGATGGATTCTGCACGTTCCAATCTCTTTACAGCTGCTTTAAAAGTAGTTTTTAGTGATTCTCTTACTGGAATGATCCCAGTCAGGTAGTAGATAATGACAGGCTGATGTTTGTGTACTTACCAGGTCCACTTCTTTCTTCAGATCGTCCATATCCTTCCCTCCTTTCCCCTTCTTGCCTTTCTTGTCGCCGCCATCGGAGGTTGCTGCCAGTTTGTACTCTTCTTTCCCTTTCTGCATTGGAGAAAGCGAGACAAATCAAGCCTCTGGAAAAGACTGAACACATGCAGGACGACTGCAGTTTCCTCTTTTGTTGCACAAGTTAAAGCCTAAAGCAAGTCTACTGTTCAAACATGCCGTCAAAGTTAATCATTGTTAGAAAGACTAGGAAATTACTGTCCATTTAAAAGGTTTCACACACACAGCAGATTACTAAACTAAAGTATGTCAGGAAAACCCACAACTTTCCCCAGTAACTTTGGTTTGAGCCCAAGACTAAAATAACACCATAAATCTTAAACATTGTTAGAAATGAAGCCAACACAAAGTTCCAGTACTTACTCCCAGCCCCATAGTTGCAGTGTGAGAGTAGTCAATCCAATTGTCTTTTTAAATTGAAACTTCCCTACTCCGCCTCTCTCTCTCTCTCACTCTCTCTCTCTCTCTCTCTCTCTCACACGATCTCTCCCAGCCTGTTGTGTCTTCCTCACTCCCCAGAGCAGAGAAGATAGGCTGCTTCACATTAGCATACCTTTATAACCCTCAGCCCTACCTGCCCTGAGGGGGCGGAGCTATGGGGGAGGGGGAAGTGAAACTGGACAGGTGAGTGGCAGTGTTGGGGGAGGTAATGCTGCAGGAGAAAGAGGAGGGTAAATCTTGTGAAACTTTTCCTTCTTCTTCTTTCACCCTCCCATTTTCTTCTTTTTCATTAAGCTTCATTTCACCTGCAGCGTTCACGTGTTGCGTTCAAACAAACCCACTCTAGTGAATCCTAGTTTACACTACAAACATCCACCAACAGAAAAAAAGGCAGCTAGTAGACTAGTGAATGAGAGATTCATGAGATAAAGCAGGAAGGTGAAAGTCCAGTTCTGGAGGTGACTAATGGCCCAAAGCTGAGCGTTTGAATAACAAAGACTGAAAATTAAAAGGTGAGAAGCTGATTAAAGCCAACTGAGGGAGTGAAAGGAGGAGCCGGACAGACTCATAGATAACATGTGGAATGCAAAGGGAGTGATCCTCTGAGCCTTTAGCTGAAAAATCCACCTTGTAATTGATTTTGAAGTCCTCAGAGCTCTGGAATGTCTTTCACAAGGAAAACCTTTGAGTTTAACATGGATTCATGTTGCTCAAGGAGCTCCTGTACATTGACTGGAGGTTTAATAAGTTATTCAGCCTGAGAAACACACAAAAATCCAATTTTAGACTCAGTTTGTGTCCAAAGGTGAAGCAGATTTAACTGGTTGGACTGACAGAAACTAAAAGATCTACGGCTCAGAGCAGCTCAGTGTTTATAAAGTTTAACTGAGGCTTTCAATAAGCGGTTGAGCAACACCCTGTGTCCTTGAACAGACAAAGTGATCTCTCACTCGCCTGGTAAAAATAAAGACAAAAGTGAGAGGGAAGTTAACTGGACAAAAGCTTTCTGGACAGTTTTCTGAGTTCAGTCAAAGTCATCAGTTGTGACCCTGAAGTCGGCCCACGAGAGCAAGAAGTGCTTTTCCTGTTCATTGAAACTGGCAGGAAGGAGGAAGGACTGTCCTTGATGGCAGGCTGGTGGGGGCTGCTGGTGTTTGTAGTAAACTTCCCAGCGTCAAAAGGCTGCAGGGAGGAGGGCTGATGTGTGTAAAAAAAGCAGGGGAGGAGAAAACTGGAAATTCTGAGAAATGAACAAGAGCAGCAGGCCTGGAGGACCTGCGAGGATTGAATTCAGTTTGCTCTAAATCCATTCATGAGGATGAAATAGATCCAGGAGGAGGACGGCGGCGATGCAGCCGATAGAGAAAAGGAGGAAGAAAAGCCTTCAGGGGGCAGTTGGACTGGAAATAAAACCAAAGCTAGTTTTCCTGCTGCAGCTCACCACAGTTTAACTGAACCCAAAGGAAACTAGTTGTGGTTCCGTCGCTCATCAGTTTGATGAAATCTACCCTCCAACTAACAACACATGCTTCACAGCATCATGTCTGCTTTGATGTGTGCTGCAGAATTCCTCAGAGATCTCTTAAGCTTCACGCTGACACATGACCACACCTTCTATTCAAATTCACAGAGAACTTCTGTTTACTCTCACATCTGCAGGATTTGTACTTAAGTACGTTTAAGTCTTTGGGAAACCGACTGATGTCATTCCTGCATCGATAAAAACCAAACCAGGACCGAGTCTAAGAGTCTCCCTGTGAGGTTTTCTGTGGCTGATGGAGGTGGAGGGGTGGAGGGGGTGGTGGTAGTGATAGTGGAGGGATGGTGGTGATGGTGGAGGTTGGAGGGGGGTTGAGTTCTGTACTGACGCTGCATCGGTTCCTGTTTAACACCAAACACTGCTGTGCTTCACATAAACACTGTGGGAGACATCGAAGCTGCTCTTTGGAATGTCACTAGCATGTTATATTATGAGGAGAAACATTAGCATCACACAAAGGACAGGTTAGACTTGGATTTAACCTCAGTAAGTGTAAATAGTTGGCACAGAGTGGTCACAAAGGAAGATAAAAAGTTCTTCACCAAAAATTTTCTGACTTACATCCACTTTTATGCAGCCATGGAGACAGTTTGTGTGTTGAGTTTTATGTCCATTTACATCCATTATGATTGGGGTGGAGGAATTAAAGGGCGGATATTTCAAACCTCTGCATATAAAACAGAAACCACATGCATGCTTAAATACCATGACTGTTTTTGGGTAAACCGATGCTTTAACAAAGACTGCATGTTTGAACATCAGACCTTTTTATACGTTCTACTAGTATACTAGTCCCATTTACCATCTCTAGGTTTGTAAATGTTTCACCAGCCTGCCGCTGCCCCCGTTGTCCTGACCTTTGGACCAGGTGCAACGCCGAGGCCTTTAAAACGTTTAATAATCAAACCAAAAGGTTTTAGGAATGTTCCTGTGATAGAAGCCCAGAGAGCAGACGGCTTCTTTCCAACACATAAATCATCATTCCGACACTGAGATTACATTTACACTCTGACCCGACAGGCTGTCACAGGCTTATTTAGCAAAGAGATAAATGTATGATAGCTGAGCCTGTTTGCTTTATGCTACAATATTGTTGCTTAATTACCATTTAGCAAACATTAGGCAGATGTCAGAGAGACTCACGATGAAGGTATATCCCTGAAAATGATACTACCAGCGAGAAAACGTCTTTAAGGTCTTTAAACTGAGCTTTAACAAGAATATGCACACAATAATTAGACATAAACCTTTTAAAACACTTGAGTTTGTCACCCACATGCTGAATCCTGCTTTTCATCACCACTGATAAGAATCACTGCAAAACTGAGGCTTCCATGAGGAGAAAACCTGCCTTGTTGAGCCGTTCTTCCTCCATTATTCCTCCTCCTCCTCCAGAACTGACAAAGATTTATTGTTTCCTTGAGCAACGATCACAAGATTCCAACTAAACCTGCTCCTACTGACTCTCACTGAAACCCTCTTTGAATTCTGCTTTGTTCACTTCTTATTTACATCCTCAGACACTGGACTGGACAGAAATCTTGAATTTGTCTTTGAATGTGCTAGTATAAGATCAGATGTACATTTAAACTGTTCAATGGAGACGAAGGCAGAAATGCTTGAAATGTGACCACAGATGTGATTTTTCATTCCTTTCCTCCACAGTCGCTCTTCACACTGGTTTTCTATTGCAACACTAACATGACTTCACTTTATGACTATACTGTTTCTCTGTGTGTCAGCCAGAACATCCTCCTTGCTGTCATTTCTGACACATTCTCAAAGATTATTCAGGCTTTAAATTTAATGTTGTCCAACAACTAAATCCAGCTTTTATATTTTCTCTCATAGCAGTCATTGAAAAGGACGCCATGTTTCCCTTTGCCATGTTTCCCTTTTCTCTGTTCTGAGAGCACCGGCTGTGTCCAGACTGCAGTTAATTTGGAAAGCAGAATATAGACGTCTTAGCAGAATCTGAAAGCAGAACTGAGGTGTGTTCAACCCAACAGTATGAAATTGGAAATGAAACAGCTTAAACACAACAGTTTCTCTGAAAATAAAGCTTGAAAGCTGCCTGTTGAGGCTCCTGCTGCCTCACACACTAATTCTATTACTAGACACAAACCAGAGATGGTTGTTTATCAGAACTTTGAAGAGAAAACTGATAAAAACTGCTATGAAGGTCCACTGAACCTCATGTTCAGCGTCTTGTTTTCTCTAGTTGGCGTCACAACTAAAAGGAAACTTCACACAGATGCTTGAAATGTCCAACTTAGGTGTTTGTCTCCAGCAGTGGAATTTTCCAGCTGACTCTTGGTACCAAGTCTTATAGAGAATTATATTTCAACTCCACTGATATTTAGATTATTTAGACAAACAGGTCATATAGCTCCAAACAAGACGATGAAGGAGAAAACAGATGCCATGGAAACTCAGGCCCCGTCCACATGAAGCCAAAATGCGTATAGTTTCAAAAACATTCTTTGTAAAGACGGAGCCGTTTCAGTAAATGTGTCCATCCACACGAATTCACTTAATACGGCTGAAAACGATGTAAAACACATGCCAGGCCTGTTGGTGGCGCTGTGACGGCGTACCGGAAACTGGCTCAAAGATAGGCTAAGGCAAAGAGAGGACTTTAGGCATGCATAGAAATCTTTAGGCATGCATAGAAATCTGTATATGATATAAACATAGAACATGAAGTGGCGTATTGTGCTTTCCATATTTGTTTGGTGAACACGGTGATAATGCAGAAGAAGTATATTTTGCTGTAATAGCGATAACAGGGTGACTTGCTTCAACAGTACACATGCAACACTGTACGGCGCCATTGTTGTAGTCGTTTTCTGAGTTTGGCGCATGTGCATTTCTCGAGAGGTGTAGCTATGACGCAAGCGTTTCAGAAAAGATTCGGATAGACTGTAACAATGAAGCCCCCGAAGCCACGGTTTCAAATCTTTCCACTCTGGGACCTGATTTCAGAAATGATCGTTTTCAGACCCCAAAACGCTTCATGTGGATGATACACGGGTTTGATGAACTATTTGTGCGTTTAGGCCTGGCTATGTTTTCATGTGGACGGGGCCTCAGCTTCAGTCTTCACTCATCTGCAGCATCTGAGTCAAGGTCCTTCTGCTGGAGAATATGTCACACAGATAGAAGTGACGACAAAAGAGAAAACAGAAGCTTGTTGTCGAGGCTGATAAGGAGAAAAGGCAGGAAATGTTTGTATCTACAACCAGCTGAGGTCAGATAAATGGATGTGACTATCTACAGTTATGAAAAACAATTTACATTAAATTACACAGAATCTGAGAAAAAAAAAAAAAAACACCTAAAAAACCCATAACGAAATAAAATGTCAAAAAACATGAACAAGACAAGATGGATTATTAAATAAGGACTGAAACCTCAACAGAGACACAAGTATTTCTGGTAAAACAGACGTACCATCCAGGAACCAGATCGAAACAGGTTCCAATTTAACCTTTAAATCAAACATCAGATCAGTTGTTTCATGTCAAAATGTGCAAATCTAAAACCAGCAGGATGCTTTAAAACAAGAGTATGCTTCCATCTTCAGCAGGGTGGACCTTTAAAAACACACTTCCTGAAGGTGTCTTTGGATTAGGGGTCGACTGATTTGTTTATTCAGCACCGCAGATACAGATGGTTAATCATTAAGACCAATCAGCGACATGAGGAGCAGATATGCAGTAAATATTAAAATCTTTGTGTTTCATTCAAAGAAACTTTTCAGCATTTATTCTCTGCATGAGAGTCAAACAGCACATTTTAAGTAAGTTTTTACCGCACATCGGTTTAAAAATGTCTGTTCTGATGATTAGCAGATCCAATAATTGGCCAATAATCAGTCCTTTTGTATGAAGACGCTGTAAAAGTCTTTTATTAAGTCCCCCTTTTTGTTCTTTTTAACATGTTTTGGGAACAGAAGCAACAGAAATTAAGGGAGAACACAAAAAAACCCTCTTTTTGAATGTATTTGTCTATTTTGGCATTTCTTCCCAGCAGATTTATCTTTGTTATTCAATTCAAAGGCACAATATCCTAAAATCCATCACCAGACCTGCTCAGACTTCCCAGAGAAGTTCTCAGTGAGAACATTTCCTTCTTCGGTGACTATCTACAACTGAAATCCATGAATGAGTTCAGTGATTTATGGTCTGGTTTATAAGTAAACTGATGGATCATAAACATGCACCAGTTAATCAGGTCAGAGTTTGCAGGAAGAGAAGCACAAAGAGACTCAGAACTATTTATAGACCCAAACATTCACCAGAAGCCCTGATCTACAGAGAGCAGGCAGCATTCTGAAATCACAGAAATCTGCAGGAGAATAAATGAATATATTAATGGATGAGCTCCAGTGTCAGACAGAACAGCTGACTGATCAAACTGTAATCAAACTACAACATCACATTGCAGAGTGACGAAGGAAACACATTCAGCTGCTTCTTAAGCTGCCACATCACATTCCTCATGTACAAGTTGCTGGAGAGTCAGTTGGATTTGGATTCTTGTCAAGCTGTGTGATGATGATGAGTAATCTGACAGATCTGTGTTCATTCAGACACACATCCTTTAATCTGGAGCAGGATTAGCGGCTGCAATTAGAGGAAAGAGGAGGAGAAACCCAGTCAGGCTGAGAGATGTTTTACTGGGTCTGATTATTGTCAGAGGTTCTGTATGAAGGTCAGAGCTTCAAAAGTTGAAGCAAATGAAACAAGAACTTGGTTCTAAACATCAGTCTGATGCTCTGTTCAACATCACATTTATTAAAATCACAGCTGTTTTCCTGCAGGTCCGACAGCGTCATCAAGTTTAATTTTTCATTTCTGAGCTCATCTTGATTTTGATATTGAAGCTCATCGTGTTCCAGCCAAAGAACACATTTGATAAACTTCTAGTTTACTGAATGTAATCCATTCTAACAACAAATGACTTATTATTTAGTGTGAATCCATTATACAAATACATAAACAGAACTTTTCATGAGTAACTTTACGTTCTCTGTGCAGCAGGAATAAAGAGTCAGTGTAGCTCTGCTGGTCCAACCCTGGCAGCAGCAACAAAGAGCTTCTGTCTCTGGTCGCTGTGGCTCTGAGGCAGCGTCATGTGTAAACCCAGTTTACTGACAGTCCTGCACCAGAACAGCCACCAAATGTGAGGAATGTTTCACTAACTTTCCTCTGGAACTTACTGGAGACAAAGGCTGTGTTGAGTTAAGGATTAATGTCTGGATTCAGGCCTGATGTCAGTAATTAGTCACATCCACACTGCGCTGGACAGTAGAAGGTTATTTTATCTGAGATCATCAGGAACCTTCTGGGAGAAAACTTGTTTATAGCATAAAATATGGATTTTAAAATGGTAGCGTTTCATAGATAAATGTGAGACTATTGGATGGTAATATCTCAATAACTAATAAACATAAAAGCCTGAACTTTTCACTGTTATTTCCCAACATGTCACTGATTAAGAATCTGTAATAATGGAAAAGCAGATCAAATAAAATCTGATTAGTGGTGACTAGTTAACTAGTGATGTTTTCTGAACCACATATAGCTGCAGGTCACAATAATACTAAACTAAACATGTAGAATACTTTAATATGACATACTTGGTCACAGAAATGTAAAAAAAATGATATCAGCGTTTGTGATCCTCTAACTTTGTATCAAGAACAAAGAAACACTTTCAATGTGTCCAAAACTTGATTTAGTACCAAACTTCTGTCAGTCTCTTTTATTCTTTGTGTGCTAAAATGCTAAATGAAGGTAAAACTGTTATCGTGCTTCATACTATAGAACTACAAACATGGCTGTAGCTCCTCATTATTACAGTTTGAGTCTTTTTTCCACTTTCTCACAGCAGCTCTGACACATCTGTCACCAGACGTATTAAACCTGCTGCTAAATACAGTAAAAGTGGCCTACTAGGATTAAAATGAATAAAGCATAGAAGAAAAGAAAAATATACGTATATAAGCAGAATTATGGAGTAAAGACAGGTTTTAATGCTTTGAGTGTTTCCTGTGTGAACAGAATGTGCTCAAATATAAGATAAAGTCCACTAAAGCTTCAGTCATTAATCACTGATCTAGTGCAGGTCAGACTGGGGTCAACACACTGGGAGGTTCATGTGAGTGAATGTGCTGAAATGATTGTTAAATACTGCAGACTGTGATAAGCTGAAGGTGTTGCTTCATTGTCTTTGCTTGATATCAAGAATCAACATCCAGGTTTCTGCTGCTGCTGCTTCATACACCCAGTCATCATTATGACTTCCATCCCTGTAAACACGCTGCTGCACACTCATTGTGGTTTCACCTTCAAAAACACAGCAACATCTAATTGTTGTCTTCAAACCCACACTATGTTTATGACGGCTGTGATGCCTGAAGCAGAAATAAAGTCAACGGTAGCTTCCACGTTTCTGGGAGTTCAGTTCAGTCAAATAAAGTCAGATATTCTAAACTGTGAGACTAGAAAAGTCCACACGGTGAATAAGCACATTTAGAAATACTTGACAGAAGTTATCAGTGAGTCACTTCATCCCTGTCAGCTTTCAGTCAGCAGAGCTTCAGGACACAGCAGCAGTGTGTTCAGTCAGGTTTTCAAAATAAAAGCCCTGCGGTCGAGCACCAGTCAGACTGAAGCTGTTTTCACAGGCTTTCTGTCACTAAGTCAGTCAAAGGTCACTGAGTCAGTAGCAACCTTTCAGACAGGAAACATTCTAAGTAGCTGTAAGACAGACACAGACATACAGAGAAAACACTGTGATGTTTGATTCAAACTGTTTTTCTGTTTCATTTTCTCTCAAGCAGCTTTACGTTTGTTGCCATCAGGTTATTCAACACTGTCAGCTTTTTATATTCTATCTTTTTAAGTTTACAGTGAGTGAAATATTCAACCTCAAGACATTTTAATACATTATCTGCACCATTCCATTTTTGTTTTGCATCTTTGGAAACTTCGAGTCCAAACTAGAATTTAAAATAATGTTTTGTGGACACACAGGAGACTGTAATGACTAAAGTTACAGCCACACGATTACATTTTCATTTGGAAACTTCCTCTGTTTTTATGCTGACACGCTACATCAGCATTTTAGGAACCCCAAGTTTGAAACAACGTCCCTGATTTGTCTCACTCTGATCACATGACCTGGACTAGCAGAGGTTCATTTAATAAAGATAAGGCTTAGGTGATGCTCTTTTCACTATTGCTGTTCTCCTACACCAACATGGGAATGATCTTGTATATATTAGAGATTATTTCTGATTTTCCTTTAAAAAATACCATTTTAAACATTCATCTGGCTGTAACCTGCATCAGCAGCTCAGTGACAAACATACAGGACTGAAGCTGTTTGAGCAGCAACAGCTGAAAGATGCAGAGTACAGGAGAGAAAGTTGAGGAGCGGTTGGAGAGAAAAAAGGTTTAATTTTTAAAGTCTGATTTTGCCCTGGGGATTTTAGAAAACTTCCGACACTGTATCCTCAGCTCCTCATTCACCTTTGCTTCACCACGCCGCATGAAAAGAAGTTTAGAGAAACTCTGCAGAGGAGAAAGAGGGAGGAGGAGGAGGAGCTGAAGCGAGGAGGAGGAGGAGGAGATTCCTCACATGACAGCAGCTTCATGGCTGCTTGTCCTTGAAAAGGACGTCGGCATCCCACAACAAACCAGCTCTTTGTCTGGTCGTCTCCAACCCAAACCCTCTCTCCTTCCTGTGTCCTCATCGATGTTACACTCTGTCTCTCTACAACCAATATTCACTTCAACACACAAAATAACACAAACTCAAAGTTTTTTAGTACTTTTAAAGTCTTTCTACTGCTGCTGTTGTTGCAAAATAGGAGTCTCTCTCTCTCTCTCTCTCTCTCTCTCTCACGCATGCACGCACGCACACACACACACACACACACACACACACACACACACACACACACACACACACACACACACACACACACACACACACACACACATTCCTGAGCTGACTCCTCCCCCATGAAGACTTTCCCCTCTAGGCCTCAACCTTCATGGAAAACTACCAGCAGACACAAAGACACACAGAAGATGTGTGTATGTGTGTTAGCAGCTCTGTAATATGAAAATATGATGATATTCTCTCCACACACACACATAACAACATGAATATTTACACTCTGAAACTCTTGTTTAACTGTACAAAGTCGCAGATAAACTTGTTGATCCTCCACGAACTAACTGAGTGAAGCTCTGCTGCTCGCTACATGCACAGAATTTACACTCAGCTGTAACAAACTGTGGTTAAAGGTCAAATAAAGTTTAAATTCAGACACCAGCTTTTTTAAAACCTGCACTGCAACAAGATTTCCTCTAAAACTACAGTAAAATCCAGCCAGCAAACAGTTCATTACTGTCAAATGTACTGAGTCCTGTTGCAGAATGTGAAGTTTACAGTACTTCTACAGTGTCACTACAGTTTACTGTTTAATCCTGTATGTTTGAGTAAAATACTGTATTTATATAATTGAACCATTATAATCAACATTAACTGTGACTGTAGCTGCCTGTAAATTACAACATGCATAACTAACAGTGCCCTTAATCTTTATGATCCAGTTTAACATTAAACAAGCCAACTAAAACAATAAAGGATAAAGGAGAAGGAGAGTTTATTCAAATAAAGCAATGTGTGTCAAATTGTGGTTTATTAAATATCTTTTAGAAAAAACAACCAGGGGAAAAAAATTTAAACTTAATTTAAAAAGAATTTAAAAAAGAATTTAACTAAAGTTAATTTAACTTGTTACTTGTTAACCCTTTAAGACCTGAGCCTCAAAATGTCCACCTGATCTTTTTTTCTTATTTTGATTACAAAAAGGTAAGAAAATGTCCTGTGAGTGCTGGTGCCCATTTTTTCGTTGCGCTTTACAGCCAATATGGTGTCATTACGGTAATTTTACAGTAATTTCATCCAGTGGAATCCTGGGGGGGGCACGAATGAAATTACCGTAATGACACCATATTGGCTGTAAAGCGCAACGTCTCAGCTTTCAGAAACCGTTGGATTTTTTCCGATAGCACAAACGGTGACTTTTACGGTATTCCAAAGTGTGCTTACCCAAACGTGTCGCAGAGGACGCACTAGGACTTAAAGGGTTAAAAAGAATTTTAAAAATGGCCGATCTCAGGGCACCAGTGTAAAGTTAGTAATCATGTTCTTAGCTGTCTAAATCAATAACAAATAACTTTTATTGTGCAATTTTTAAATGTATTTTCTTAATTATAACGGTCCTTCTTCTTTTTGATTCCAAAAAAGTAGCAAAATTTACAGCATTTAACTGTATTTTGTTATAAAAAAATTTTAAATAAATGAATACATATTTTTTTATAAAGTACATTACTGTTAGAATGTACATTTTTACAGTTATTTATTACAGTGTATGTTACAAAATAAAAGCCAGATTAAATTGAAATGTTATTCAAATACCTGCATTTTTCACAGGTTGAGAATTCGAAATCTTACATTTGAGAATTTTTAGTCTGCCATGGAGAAGCTATGAGTGTTTGTCAGCAAGATTACAGAAAAAACTACCAGCTGAATTTCATGAAACTTGTGGTGAAGCTCAGGAACATAAAATTCTGGTGCAAACCTGGACCACTTTTGTTAAAATTGGAGACACAGCATTAGGATTTATTCTCTAATAAATGCCCAACCACAGGTCATTAAAGCAGGATTTTAATTTGTCTTCTTGCTCTAAACTGGCAAATGGTGAAAAGTACTTTAATTGTAAAGGCTGCACATTAACAGTCAATTTACTACTTAAAACAACTATACTTTCCTGATGAGTCGACATTTGTGTGACTTTATTTCACAAAAGAGTGTCAACAACAACTTGCGCCCATATAGCCTAACGGTTATGTCGCGTGACCCAAGTGCAGAAGCATAGCGGCTGTCCCGGGTTCGATTCTGACCTTGGGCATTTACCGCATGTCCTTCCCCACTCTCTCCTGTTTCCGACTCTATATACTGTTCTATCCAATAAAGGCATAAAAGGCCAAAAATAAATCTTAAAAAAATGGTGCAACTTGTGCAGATCACAGTTTATAACAACAGTAAAGATGGCCTCTTAGATAAGAACATGAGAACAGTTTTTTTCTCTTAACCTCAACTCATCTGCCAACGTTAATCAAGTAGTGGCCTGAAGGTGAAGGTCGCTTCACCTTCAGGCATAAAAACACTCATTTGGAACAGTCAGCAATGGAGACTCTTTAAAGGAACTTACAGTAAATTGTCATTCACATGTGAGAACTTGTTAAATTCCACAACGTGTGTGAGCTCTATGAAAAAAGAACAGTTGAGTCGTCATCTGTTTACAGCAAACACTCAGTTTTCAGTGTATGTTGCTGCACATATGTAGTAAATGCACATTTTCACTCAACTGGGAAAGTGAACGGACTCAGCCCAATTCAACACCAGACACAAAAGTTCCAGAAACATCCAGTTTGACATGTCATTTCACTGTAGAGCCACTTCGAAATATTGTGTCTGTGAATAAAACCTGCCTGTGTGAGAGGATTTCATTGTGTTCAGTCATATTTAGTGAATGAGGTTCCATCTATTGTGTTTGATTCTCAGCAACACAAAGTGAAAAATATCTTTTTCCTTTATCACCAGCTTCCTGTGGATTATTCATGTGTTTCAAACTATATTTAGATTTAATGCTTTTAATTGTGTTTCCTTAAAGGATTGTTGTGTTTTATTCTAACATCCAGATGTGTCAACATGTGGCACTCGGAGCTCCTCTGAAGCTTAAACATGAGGATTAACAATGTACAGGATACATACAGAACATCTGTCCGACAGTCAGCTTCAAATGATGTCATAACACGAGGAGGTAAATTTCTCTCTGTGGGAACAATAATGAAATGATTTTTCTGTACCATAAAGGTTTAATCTGCAACAGGTTTATACAGATCATGAAGAGGTTTCAATTAATATGAGTCAAAACTGCACATTAGTGGAAGCTTTAACATGTGTTCTCTGTTCATTCTGGGGAAATCATTATTCAGTCAACAGCAGCAGCAGTGTTGGTTAAGTGGTGGGAAAATGGAAAAACCTAATTCATTTGTTTAGTTTTTGCTCTTATATATATGGAAGTTCATCGAAATTTGAGGTGTTTTTTGTTTAATTAGCAACACATTAAATAACAATCAATAAGCGCTCTGAGCTACAAACCTTGTATGAAGGGCGCTATACAAATAATGTTATTATTATTATTATTATTATTATTAATAAAAATGTCCGTTTTTAATGCTAACACAAGAGTTAAACAAGCTACATAATGAAAAAAGGGACTAAGACACCATAAACACATTTTCTTTGTTTAAGATGATGCACTGATGTTCTTTAAATAAACGACAAATTGTTGTGCAAAACTTCATTCATTGAATTTTAGTGGTATTCTCTATAAAATATCTCGACTGAGGTTAGAGTCAGAACTCTGCTTATTTTAGTATAAAGGACTGTTTCACTCTTTCAGAAAAAAGCATCACAGTCAGGAAACACACTGTTTAAAAAAAAAAAAAAGTAGTATTTATGTACTCTACAAGCATTTCTTTAAAACAAACTAAAATACAATTAGGATCTTTTTGAAGTGAAAAATGTGACATTTGCTGCTTTCAAGTTGAAAGTAGAGCAGATATGCCAGAACACACACTGTAAAACATTTACATTTTTTTAACAGATGTTAATTGTAAAATGTTTTTGAACAATTTCGTGCTATTTAACAGATTTTCTCTCTTTTGTCAAATTACAAATAAATACTAAAATCACAGAAAAAAATCCCAAATCTTTTTTTAAACAAC
>OMNN01062439.1:0-50151 GCA_900302755.1 Chromis chromis | reverse complement strand
CAAGCCAGAGTACCCAAAGGATCCACTGCCAACATCCTGGTGCCAGAGCCCATAGGACCGGGGTGCCCAATCCTGGTCCTTGAGGGCCACTATCCTGCATGTTTTAGGTGTTTCCCTCTTCCAACACACCTGATTCAAATGATCAGGATCGTTATCAGGCTTCTGCAGAGCTTGATGATGAGCTGATCATTTGAATCAGGTGTGTTGGAAGAGGGAAACATCTAAAACATGCAGGAGAGTGGCCCTCGAGGACCAGGGTTCCCCATCCCTGCCATAGGACACTCTGAGAGGTCTTCTTGTCCATGCCCAATGGTTAAGCGCATTTTTGACCACATAAGGAGGACCAACACAATATTACGCAGGTGGCCATAATGTTATGCCTGATCGGTGTATATCGGTTACAAAGATCGGTCATCTGCCTTTCTTGATTACACTAATTAGCATAACGGCCCTAAAAAAAACCCAAATAAACAAAACCCATATCCCTAATATAAACTCCTTGGCTAGCTTGGTTTTTATTGGATTTTACAGTCACATGTTCTAAATATTGAGGGGCACATGTCCCCCTGAGTCCCCCCTAAAATCTACGCCCCTGCTAAAAGTAACTTTTACATACAGTACAAAGTGTTTTCTCCAGATATCCTACAGGTCCAAAATAGTCTCCTTGAGCTTAGTTTCAGCTCAGTATTTTGTCCATGAGTGCAGTATGTGAGTGCTGTCAGGAGGAGGTGGTGGAGGCTGGCAGAAGCAGCGGTGCTCTGTCGGTCCTCCCAGTGTCTGTCTGTCTGTCTGTGTCTGCAGAGGTGAGCTGCTGCTGTATACTCGCCCCCCTGCCCCGCTCCGCTCTGCTCCGGGAGAAAGCGGCCGACGGATTATCCAGCTCGGTAACGTTAGCTCGCCGGCTAACGGTAAAGACAGCCGCCGAGAAGAGCCATGAGAAGCCGGTGAAAGTTACCCGCGGCTCACTTGAGGACTTTAATGTTGGTGAAGAGACAGAAAAGGAGGTTCGCGGATCATGCCGTCGCCCCCAACGGAAACTTTTCTCTAGAAGCTCCACTTGGGAACGGCTAGCTTACAGGCTAGCGAGGCTACAAACTATTTTTAATTGGCTTTGGGCTCAATGGCTCTCGCTTGTTTTTCCCTGTCATAGCGACAGCTTGGAAAATTGGGAGAGGCCCTGTGAACTTCATGACAAACCGAAGGCCGGTTTTGAAGCGTAACTTCGGAAGACTCGACTGGCAAAGGAGCGAAAATGAAGAAGCAGTTCAATCGGATGAAGCAGCTCGCCAATCAGACAGTTGGCAGGCAAGTATTGGAGTCTGTTTGCTGACAGAGAGCTCATTAGCAAAGTAGCAAACACACTCTGTTTTGGTCTCTCTGACCTGTCTTCTAATGCTTGTGCATATAATTTAACTTTTAATCATTCACTGCTCTAACAGCAACTTGCTCTCTAGCAGTTGTGGCCATGAAATGTTGTAAAAGAGAAAAGAAAATCACGAGGACAGTCTTTCATGAATGAATCATTACCTTTTAATGGCTGAGCTAGAGACCCTCATAGTGAAACCTGAATTGGGAAGAAGAGGTTATATTTTTTTGCAAGTCTTCTTATATAAGTGCTGATTCAGAAGAAGGATTTAAACACTGAGTGTGCAGACCAGACAGTAAATTATGTGACACATAGAGAGGAGAAAACCACCAAAATGCTAGTTTCCTAATCAACCAAATAATATGACACTGATGAGTTTTAAAGCCTGATAACTAATTCTGACAATATATGGATGCATCCCTGAGGTCATGACTTGGCTGCCCAGCCCATATCTGCTCTTACTTGCTCCTGTGCAGTTAAACCCAGATATTATCTTGATGGAGCAAGATGACAGTGAGACAAGACTAATGTGCTGAAGCAGAGGATGAGCTGTTATTCTCTCTACACTGCAGCAAAGTTGAAATAATGTGCTGATAAAGTAGCAGAAAGTCCATTTGTGAAATAGAAGGCACTCAACTTCAACCACACGCCAAATTTAAAGTACATAAAATAGATTAATGAGTTACAGTGATGGATGTGTCTGCCTGCTATCTCTTCATCTCCCTCTGAATTTGAAGCAGCTCTGTCTAAGCTAATGGACGCTTTTAGAAAATGATTCTATCCAAGCAATGATGACATATTTTGCTGAATCCACCTCTTAGCTAGTGCTGTTATGCTGCTATGTGATGACACCCGGTGACTCTGTGTAACTGGATATCTGAAGTAGTGAATGGCTTCAGCCAGGCCTTTTGAGAGCATTAGGGTGAGACAGGTAAAGGATCTTTTCATTATGGGACGTCATGATATGTGGCAGAGAGAGGTGTGTTCATTTTCTTTGGCATGTTTATGTAAAGGTCAACTACATTTGGCACCTCAGGCAGAGGTGTATCTAGTATCGGATGGTGCCAGATGAAGTCAGTGACAAGCCGGAAACTTTAACTGATGTAAAATTGTCCTGAACATCTAGAGATCATGCAACATTTCCATGTTTAGTCATTTCTTTTGTTGGAGGGTAGAGGAACAAATGAATTATTTGTTGATTAATCATCAGTTGTCTTTAAGATATCAGAAAATAGTCGAAAAATGCACACCAAACTTGGCAATGGACATATTTGTTGTCAGATCAACAGTTAAATAACCCATGGTAATTTTTTCAGTTATAGTTGTGCTTTCCTATTCTTCATCATTTTGACAATGTTAAGTCAATAATTCCCTCAGGTTATTGTATCCTCATGCCCAAATCTTCCCTTTTTCTGCCCTTGGTATAATCCAAAAGAGAGACACATAATACAGCACAAACAAATAATCAGTTCAATGTATGTTTTTCATTAAAACCTAATGTTTTGGCTATTAACTATTGATAGAGGAATAACCATTTTTAGAGGTTGCTTTGCAGTCTACGCATTACTGTTATTATTTTAATATTCTTATTTATAAACTAGAAAAGCACTCGGAGAGCGCAGACCTCCGCCAAGAAGCGGTTACCTTCTCAGCTCCGTGGCGTATACAGCAGTAAACAACACTACTGTGTTAGCTGGTTTTGTGCTGGTAACAAGCCGTCTGGGCCGCTATCAAAACAGGCAGCATGGGCGGCAGTAAACCTTGGAACTGGATCCGTTTATTTGTCACAGACACGGTGAAAAAGTACAGCACGAGTGCCGGGCGGGACAGACACATAACGCACTTCTCTTCATCTACTGCTATTACATTACCCATGAACCACCGCGCTTCAAGTAGCAGGCTCAGGCCGGTAACAGTTCATTTCCACCCATATTGTGATTTCCACGAGCGGCATTTTCTCATTTTTGGTAATCCAGAACATCACCAACATTTAATCATCTGTTCCTTGTCCCATTATTGACATTTCCTGAAAATTACATTAAAATCCGTTCATAACTTTTCAAGTTATCTTGCTAACAAACAAACAAACAAACAAACGCTGGCAAAAACATAACCTCCGCCTCCTTGGTGGAGGTAATTAACTAATAATAATCACACATAGACAGATCAAGTATTGGACGTTGACAGAAATTAGGCGGTTGGCAGCTTTGCTAACATGCACTAGACTGATTAATTGCCATGTTGCCGTCCATTCGGCGTCTATTTGATGGTAACACTATCATCAAGGTCTACTGAGAGAATCTGCTCCAATAATGTTGCTACAGCCAAAACTCAAGACCAGTAGAAGGAGGGCAGCTGGAATACTCATAATTTCCTCTCTGCACTGTACCAGCAGTAAATTAAAACTGGAGAGAGTGTAATGCAGAAAACAGACATTTGGATATGTGCGTGTGCATGCAGCAGTTGCTTACTCTTGTGCATGCACAAGTAGGGTTAATCCCTCGTGCACTCATATACATGCCCATCTGAATGAGTGATCTGTTAGCGGTTGGATTTAGGGTGAGCAAGCACACTCTGCTTTGTCCATTAAGTTTGTGGCTGCTTGTGTATCTGCAAAAAGTTTGGAGTGCAAAAGGCCCTCTCCGCTGCCCCCTGGGTTCCTGTGATTGTGCGAAGGCAGAACACTGTGTCCAGCAAGCAGCCGCTCTGAGGAAATCTCTCCTTCTTCTTCTACAAACAGGAAACTGCCTCCCAGAAACATGCTAGTGCTTTCTAGAGAGAGAGAGAGAGAGGAAGAGCTGGGAAAACTGATGTAGAGAGAGAGTGAAACTGAGGTGCATGGAAAAACAGCATGTGATTCATGCCAGGCAGGGATTTTTATCTCTTTGTGGAAGGTTATTCTAGTTTGCTATCTATGAACTCTCTGGCCCTGTATCTATCTGTGTTTTGCGGCAGGATAATGTGGTCTGATAGTAACACCTTTAAAGGAGATAATATACGAATAGTTCATTGTAGACTACTACCACTAACTGAATAGAAATAAACAATCATGCTACACAGACCCTGGATGAGATCAGATTTAGTTTTAATCTCGTTATTTTTGTGATAATGACATTACCTGTGATTGTCAGGAAATCAGCCTTAGATAAGTTTTTCAGTGGCTGAGGAAGGAACTTGATTGAAGGAGGGCGCATAGAGGCTGCCAAAAAGGGGCAGTTCAAAGGCAAAGGGTCCTGTTAAATGAGAGACAAGGCCTTAAATCCTTGAGACACATGCAGATGAACCAATAAAACCCATATCTCTGGGGGCACATGCTTTGAGCTGCTACTTCCTACATGGTTGGAGTTTTTAAAGTTTAGCAAAGTAGTCACAACCATCCCATCACTTGCCACCTGAACTAATTTAATATCCTTTGGGAAACCCTGATACGTGTTATCTGGGTTGCTGACGTAGATTTTTTTCCTCAATCAGTACAGTGATGAGCTTATCACAAAGTCTTGATTGAATAACTAGTGCCTCAGTGCTCTGTCGCTCAGTACTTCATAGAGTGGGATAAACACAGTCACAAATACTTTAAATTTCATCCCCTCGACTGCTGACACAGAATGTACGCTGTTTTCATCCGAGCTTTTCTCCCCCCCATTGCTAATAATTCTCCGGCATTATAACCAGCGGTATTATATAATCCTTTTTGATGCCATGTCTATCAACAGAGCCGTGTTATGCAATTTCACGCAGATCCATTGTATTTGAAAGTCCTTGATCGACATGAGAGGGGCTCGAGTTGAAAAGACGCTTCCCCCCACAGGGATCTTAAAAATGTCACTGTTGAATTAACAAGGATAGGTGGCTCTGGGCGTTCCCCTGTGTCTCATAGGCTGGTGCTGCAAGAACAATGAGGTGTGTCAGCTGTACAGTATTTGGTAGTGCTTGTGATAAGTTACAGGCTACACCGTTGTTTGTAATTTATGCTTTAACCCAAGTTATAAATCGCAAAGACAGAAAATGTCAGTGGCATGACAGAATGAGGATAATTTAATCATTAATGATTACCATAATTTGTCTCAGCTGAGAAAACAACTTACTGTTTGGAACATTTAGTTTTCCTCGTAGTTTCAATCGTAGCATCTGGACTTGCTTGAGTTTGTTGAAGACGTTTCACCTCTCATCCAAGACGCTTCATCATTTCTAAACTGACTGGTTGGGAGTTCCAGATTTTTATACTCTTCAGGAGCCATTAACACTATTGAAGCTTTTGTTTGCTGGGTGTGTGTTGCCCCTCGCCTCATTATGGAAGGAAGAACAGAACCCAGGTTGCCAGGTGAGAATCTCATTCTCATCTGGCCACAAAGAGCCTTAAAGAACCCCATTGTGAGAGGGAAGGACCTAACGACTCGCATAATGAGGCGAGGGGCAACACACACCCAGCAGACAAAAGCTTCAATAGTGTTAATGGCTCCTGAAGAGTATAAAAATCTGGGACTCCCAACCAGTCAGTTTTGAACTGATGAAGCCTCTTGGATGAGAGGTGAAACGTCTTCGACAAACTCAAGCAAGTCCAGATGCTACGATTGAAACTACGAGTATAACCGTGACCTGGGTGACTGAGAACCTTCGCAGAAACATTTAGTTTAAAACCAAAGTATCCCCAAGTAGGAAACTTTCAGTTTTTAGGAAACTAAACACAGGTTTCATTTGACTTTTGAAACAACAAAACTGTCCACTGTATGGACAACACTCCGTGACAGCACCTGTAGGTTTCCTGAAGAGCAGTCTTGAAGCTCAGTGTGATGGCTCCAGCCGTTACCATCTTGGCAGTGCCTAGTCTTGCATAGCCAGCCCTGTTTCCTCTGTGCTGTAATAGCTCTGGAGAATGATCTGGCCCTGCACTGTATTATCATACTGTTATAGGGAAAAAAACATAATTGTCCTGGGTGGTGCTAAGTCTAGGTTGCGGCGACAGTACCTCCTTTAAAATAGTGTTGTTTGAAATTGTTTTGGTGGAGCATTTGCAGGGAGGCAAGCACTGTCATCACAACGGCTAATTGAATGAAAGATCTGCACATTTTTAGGCTCCATATAAGTGATTTCATTCCATGTTTAATGCATTATCTTCACAGACAGCAATTACATCTAAAAGACTCCTCCTCTATCCTCTAACCTTTGTCAAAACTTGCCATTCTGAGTGTGTTGTACTTTTCTGTAGTAGAGGGGATTTTGAAAATGGTGACACATACAGTAGATAGGGGAAGTGGAGGAGAATGCCGGAGTGGTCTGCTTGTACTTGCATGAACTTGGATAGATCACAAAATTTACACCACCTTTTCTGGATGAGGGAAGTACAACACTGGCCTTAGACCCTCAGTCTACATTCATTGAGTCAGACTAGGACCTTACTGAATCCGCCTAACTCCCGGCTAAACCAAAAATCGCCAAAGAGGTGGAGTGGGAGTGAAGCTGAAGCAGGCCATTGACTGTCCTATGATGTCACCTAGGTGTCACTCAAAATGGCCATGACCATGTAATTAATTATGCAGAGCTTTAAGCCCCAATATAATTTAAACGGGTAAGTTATATAAAAATCCACCCTTTGCACAGTTTCATGAACATGGAAATTAGCTATAATGAGTAAAAGTGTTTTTTGCACCAGGCTGTAAGCATGGTTATTTCTGCTGTTAAGTTGGACATTTTGACATGGTGGTCTATGGGATTGACTCACTTTTGGAGCCTCAAGTGGCCATTCAAGGAACTGCAGTCTTTGGCACAGCTATTATATATTTTAGACCTGTACGATGCAGCCTGGACAAAAAAACAATTATAATACGAATCTGGAAACAAAATAGACATTTTTTACAAGTTCTTTACTTTTGGGAGACCAAATAAATAATAATCATTAATGTTAGTTATTATAATGTTTATTGCAGCCCTAAACACTGTCATACACTAACCTGTTGTTTAATAATGCAGTTATTATTTGTTAGAACATTTGGATGTAAATATCTGTGAGCAACAAGGATCCTGCTTCGTCATGATGCTATCTATAAACACGGTGGATAGAAGTCCTTCAGTTTTCACCCCATGTTATGTTCCCTCTTGCCTGGATCTAATGTTAGCTTAACAACTCACATAATCAGCTACATTAGGTTCGTTGTATGGGCTGAGTCACTCCATTATCCTCCCTGCTCCTTTCATCTGGGTCCAGTATCCATTACCTTATGCTTTAAGCTGCCAACTGTTGCAGCCGTAAGAGGCAGACCCTTCCTACTCCGCAGCTCGCTGATTGTGTTGAGTGGCTGGTAACAGCCGCTCTATTGTGCTCACGGCTTCAGTAATCACTTACTCCCCTTCCACTTTCATAGTAGATCGCCATGGTTACTATTCTGAACTAGCGGCCACGGCTGTTCTGCGAGGATCTCTTGTTGTTGAGAAGTCACATGCAGCACACAGTGACACACTTTCTCCAAAGGCTGCTGCTTCAGTGAGGCGCGATGGGGGTCAGCTCTGTTCGCTTTAGGTCAGCTGATGTTGGCAAAACAATTGTTGTTTTGTTTGTTGTTTGTCCTCTGACTAGGCTGCACGCAGCTTGTTTTTACCTCTATGATACAGGGTATTTTAGGGTTGATTACATAAATGTTGCTCTTATCGGACCTTTAATATGAGCGTCTTTATATTTTCTCCTGATCACTCAATTACAACCAGGTTAGGACAATATTAGCACATGTCATATAAACACATCACCAGGTGTCCTTGTTCACTTTGACATGGGTAAGCAGAACTCAATTAACAGAGCTGGGCTACCAGTCAAGCTTTTGTATTACTCTTGGCATGTATACAGTTTAGTCTGGTTTCCTTTGGTGTTTTGATTTGATTCAGCTCATGAGCCACAGAGGCCATTAAGTGGACCAGATGCATAGTGTTGTGTTTAAAGTGCGTGGATACTGGTGGTGGGGAAAAACATCTTTTTTTGCAGTGACAGCAAAACAGCTTTGGAGTGCATGTTAGACCCAGCACAATATAGACACTAGACACATCTGAACAATGTTACATCCATTTTCTGCATTACCTTATTATATAGGTATATTCCTAACTCCATTTATCCTGCAGTATATTAGAACCCATCGAAACATCACATCAACTGGCAAATACATAGTGAATGACTAAATTGCGCAGGGGTATGATCTATAGGAGTGTATTCATGAAAGTTTACTTGATTATTGCATTGGTTTTTACGATCAGGACCACATCAAGAGCTCTTCAGCATGTCGACTCCACCAGAACATGGATTCCATACTGTGGCTTTATAATCACGCTTTGTATGTGTGTGTGCATGGCTCACGTTGTTTCCACAGCGAACTGGAAGTCTTGTCTGTAGGTTTCTGTGGGTTAGAAGATGTGTGATCTCACCAGCTTGGCTATGGCTCTCCTCCAAGGAAAATCTTTCCATTCATCTCAAGCCCCTAGATTATTGTGCTTTGGCACTTTTTGGAGTCTTTAACCCTCCAACCCCCCGAAATTTGTATTTCTTTCCTTCTGACCCCCCAAACTATGGTGCCTTCTCTGTCAGTCTCTCTGTGCTTCTCCCTGCTCGCTGCCTCTGTGTTGTAATTGAAAGCAGCTGTGATGAGGTTACTATAGTTCATAGAGAGCAGTTTTTGGAGGAGGGCCCAGGCTTCATTTAGAGCTCCGGTTACCCAAAATGCAGGCAAGCGACTGTCTACAGGTCCCTTCAATTAGAAGAGTGAGCTTACACTTGGAAAAGTTTGCACAGTGGTTCGGCACAACAATACCTGCACAGTCTTCATTCTGTGTAGCAGTAAAGGGACAGAAAGTATGAAAGTGAAGTAGTTTGAGAGAAACAGGGAATTCACTATTAGACCAGTTATATATCATGTCTTCTTACTGTACTCAAAATCATTTATGGGTGCATCGCTAGATATTCTCATATTAACAGGCTGCCAAAATACAGTATATATGCATCGAAAGCAGGTGTTAAAGTGTCGTCTGCAAGCATACCCCAATCTAGTTTGCTAAATTAACTGCAATTAAATCACAGCCTGACTTCAGTCGGTGACCCTCTGACAGAAGCCACCAGCCTGTGTGAAGGTGCTGATAAGCAGAGTGAGCTGAGCCTGTGTTTCCCAGCCTTCTCCCTTTAAGTGAATCTAATCTGTCTGACCTCTTCAAGTCCAACTATTAGTTTACTATTAATAGGCTCAGGCGTAGCAGGACTGTATGGCTGGTCTGTGCACGACACCATGAGCCCGACAAGCCGCAGCTTAAGGAAATCAAAGCTTGCAGAAACACAAGTTTTCCTTTTATCTTAACAGATTATTGTAATTATATTCAAGCTTTTCAAAGTTCATGACTTTTAAATACAATTACCCTAACGTCTTGATGCAGATGCAACAGTGCAGTTTGTTGCGCAGCATGTTTTGCTTCAGCATACCAACCTGTTCCTTCGCTGATTGAGCCGTGGCAACAAACTAAAGAGACCCACCCAGTGTTGAAACATTCCCACGGATGTCCAGGACACTGTTTTAGTTTTTAGGCTAAGCGTGGAAACCAGTCTTTCAGGAGTATTGTCATTTGTGTGACAGATATTTTTAAAGTGACTGCACAGTTTTTTTTAAAACCACATGTCTGGTATCGTTGTCTGTCAGTGCTAATCTGTGTGCTCTGTGTTGTTTTTTCTCACCCACAGAGCGGAGAAAACAGAAGTCCTCAGCGATGACCTCCTGCAGGTAAATCATTAGTCAGACTCTGCTGAGCTCTGACCAGCTCCTAACACGGCTGCACCTGGGTGCAGTTACATGGACCAGTTTGTTTCCCTTCAGTTTGTTTACATGCTCCACAATAAGCAGTCAGGAAGGCTTGAAAATGCACTGCATACTGAGCCAAGCACTCCACTGGGTTGAAGTTCATAAAAAGATCGGGGGCGCGCACGACTATTCGAATATCAAAATTATTATCCGAATACCACCACAACAACCGAATATTCGGATATTCGAATATTCGGGACCATCCCTAATTCATTTACCCCCCAAAAAAGACAAATACTAAGTTAAAGATGAATTTGACCGATAGCACTTTTATTATTCTTTTTACAAATACTGCGATAATGTCATTATCTAGAATTCTTTTGGCTGTGGTAATCGTGTAGTAAAAATAGGATATGACAGCCCTATTATTATTAATGAAACGAAGGCGAGTCTTACATCTTGTTCAACTCACGTTTAAAGAGGATGTTGCAAAACATTCATACCTCAAAATTAGTACTTGCCACTAATACTGCTTGTCATTCTGGTTGGTCCTGTTTAATGTTTGCGTAATTGTGCTCCCAATATTAGAAATGTGAAACGATCATCGGCCAAAGTGTCAGTTTTATTCTGTTAAGCATAATAATAAAAACAATAATAACGCTAAAATTCTGTTTAACTGTTGCGTAATCAAACATAATTATGTAGGTACTGACTGTATCTCTGGTCCACAACTTATGTTCACTTACTCTCATAGTTAGACAGAGCTTGTGCCTCGTTATGTGCCATTAAAATTCTATAGTGTTGTGTAGTAGTATAAACTCATTTATTAACTCCCTTTATTTGTATTATTTTATATTAATCATTGATGAGGCTTGGTGTAGTGTACAGCTGGAATGAAAAACTTGTAGAGTGCCCCCCTTTATTGCACCTGATGCACCTTAATGCTGCAATTTTTTAATCTACTCGTGTCTCAAAAAGGCCCTTTTAATTGGAGCTTTATTCTTTTTTCGGAAATTCATCTGCCACACCTCTGCATTTACTTGTCTACACTGTGAAAGGCCAATATTGGATGCAGAGGGGTTTAAAACGCATAAAAAATATGCCAGAGCAGCTGGACCGTGTACTGACAAAGCCAAAAAGTATGCGTGTTTTCATGCCAACTAAAAAGCAGCTGATATCACTTATTAGATCCTCTTCTCTGGCTGTCTGAGGTGCATACAGCTGGAGCAACACTTGCTTAACATCTGCAGACTTATGGTACTGTTGCTGACCAACAGTTCTGAAGCACTTCTATGGTGCTTGTGCAATGTTTGTCTGCTGCAGGTTTAACAGTCTGCACAGAGGTCACTGTTGTTGTGGATGAGTCTATATAAGTTGTGCGTGTGAAAGCTGCTGGTGCAGGGATTCCCCCGGTGAAAACTGCCTCCAGCCCTGGAGGCCATCTGAGGCAGACAACAGGTGGGATTGGGACTGAATATTGGCTGCTCAGCAAAGACATTCCAGCGATGAGGATTGTCTTTGTGTGTGAATGGGAGGCGTCATAAAGGTTCAAACAAACTCAGCTTCCTTTGCATAACTCCTTGAGAGCAGACACAATGTCCGACACCCTTTATTGTTATTATTCTTGTCCCCACCTCCGTTTAGAGCGGGTATCTACACAAACAACATTTTTAATACATTCCCCTGTCAGATAAAAGGTGTGAATGAGCCGTATCTGTGGGGGAAAAACACATCTGAGTGATAGCTAGAACATCAGAGCAGGCTTGATTTGCTGTAATGCGAGTGGACAAGTGAACAGTGGTGACTAACTGCTTGGAGTGCTTTTCACTGAAGAGAGGATGTTGTGTTTTTTTTCTGACCGTTGACTTTGACTGCCTCTCAAAGACACAATTGTTCTGCCTCTGTCTGGAAATCGGACGCTGTGCCTCTTTGGGCTCTGTCTCTCACTTCATAGGAACACTTCTGTCTGGAAGAGAAAAAGGGAGTGAGTCACAGGGAGATAGAAATCACTGGAATTTTTGTGCACTGATGATATTAGAGCTATCTTTGCTGAAGACCTTTAATTTTCACTCAGCCTCACCACTTTTTCTACTATACTTAGTGATATTCTGTAATTTTACAGAATGGTTTTCATGCTCCTTAGATCCTCTACAACGACAGCTTTTCCTGGGATCTTACAAAGAATCAAACGGGAGCATTTAAAGGGATTGTTGGAAGAACCATCTGAGATTCACTTTGTCTGAGTTTCAGCTAGGGCTAGGCAACATAACTGAAAATGAATAATGATAAACTGTTTAATTTCCGTCAAAATCGATATCTATTGATTATTTTAATGACCTATTTTTTACCAAAGACCAGCAGAAAGCATTTTTCCTATTTTATTTCATCTATCTTTAAATAAACCTCTTTAGCCCGTCTGTCAGGGTACACAGGTAGCAATTTTAATGTTGTAACAATGAAAAACACAGAAATAACTTAATTTACAGTCATAAATAAAAATAAATAAAGATGAAGGAGTCATCTCAGTCTGTTGCACATTGAGTATAGAAAGAAAATAAACCCTAGAGGTGCACAAAGGGTAAAGATGCCGCAATGCACTGAGGTTAAGGTTCTGAGTGGCTGGCCTGGACCAGGTATCACAGAACAGCTCCCTGCACCGACCTCCGGTTCCTCAGAGCAGACTGCCAGGAGTGCTTTGCTTAGGCGGAGGTTGTGGGGGACACATGGTTGTGGGTGTTTTTAGGCTGCAAAGTCCATCTTGCAAGGGCACGAGGCCAAGGTGATGAGTGGCCCAGTTGGCTGCCGACTAGCGTGTTTTGGGAATCCTGCATGGAAGTCAACTTGGAGAGCAATGTAGGGTGAAAGGGCTCCACCAGCAAGGGATGTTATGACTGTTCTGAGCCAGGGAGGGTGCAGCCAAACTTGTTTTTGTTATTTGCTTTCATGGCAGTTTGCATCTAATGCATTTAATTGAAACTATTGAGCTGTTACTAGAGCATCCCACCAAACAATGCTTTTACTGCTAGTGATGTGTCTATCGCCGGGGACATATTGCTGTTGTTTTGTCTCCTAGGCCTGGTTGCACATATTTTTTCTCAGACTCCCACTTCTTCTAATAGAATTGCTTGTATACTGTTATTTTCCATAATGATTTTAAGTCCCCCCTGTATCCTCTTCAGCAACAGAAAGCTGGTTTTACTAGCATCTTTAAAGTGCTGTGAAGAATCCAAAGTGAGCATTGAAAGGAACCGTTGGAAGAACCACCTGACACTCTGCTATGCTTAGCTCATCATTTCATATCAGCTAACCAGCTCTGTAAAATCGGCACCGATGACAGTGTTGTCATTTGATCTTAAGGTTTGAGTCCTTGGACTGCGTTTGGCTTTTTTCCCAGCCTAGTCATCTGAAGCCCTTCTTGTATATGGTCCTCTAGCATGACAAAGAGCCTCCCAGCATTCTTGTAGCAGCTGTCCATTCCTTGCTGCTCCTCTGTATACAGTAACAGCCCGTCTACATGGAGCTACCACAGAAATACTCCAGAAATACAGTGTTGCCTGCTTGCACACTCCCTTGTAGCTGAGTGTAATTGCTGAGGGCATTTTATAAGGTAGCAGCCAGCTGTTTTAACACTTCTGTCATATATCCCGAATACAAACAAAGGATATTTTGTTTGCCATCAGTTGCTCACTGGATAATTCCATCCTTAATGCGTCACATTATGTTATTTTTGTTCTTTCAGTACTTGTCCAGACATGTTAACATCCTTTCTCTTAGAAACCAATAAACAAACACAGGCACCTTCTGCGTTTTTTCTCCCAGTCAGTCCTACTTATTATTGGGATTCCCTGGCTTATGACGCGTCATGGGATTGACCAAGTATTGACCTCATCACATAGCCGCAGGAAAAACACACCCTGCTGCCTTTCAGCTCGTTTTGGCTTAGGTTTTCCTACTCCTCTGCACACTTTATTCTTTGAATGTTGTGCGTCTAACCATTTTGTTACAATGAGAGGAAGACGAATACTGTCATGTAATCCAAACAGTTCCCCTACACCCACACAGGAACTTAGGGAGGGGAATCCCCTGAATGGTTTGGTGCCAGGTACTCACTGAGTTCAGTATAAGCAGCGCTCCAGAACCGTTAGCGTATGGATGCAGCATGTCTGTATATACATGTGTGTTTTGGTAAGTTTGTATTTAAGCCAGCTGTTTTGGGAATGCCGGGGGCCACCATGGGTCGGGAATGACGTAAGAGTGCGAGAACAGAGGGAGGGAAAGGAGAGCGGGGGGGCAGTGTACGGAGGCGGATATCTGCTGTGGAATTCCTGAGTTCCGACTCCATTCTGTTTTTGGAACACAATTGTCTGGTATTTGGTTGATCCTCCCTCTGCATTTGTCTCCCTTCATTTCTGCTGAAGTTCCCCTCTAGACCTCAGTGTTCCCATTTATATTTGGAACATTGTTTGTCCCAACTCATAAGTGCATGTTTATCCCCTTTGAGACATTTATAGACGCTTACTTTCTCACTGTGTTTTTCAGTCAAACAGAAGACACACCTGTGCACGAATGTCATGCTACCTGACTTTCTCACAAGTGCTGCCAACATAAACCAGTTCTTTGCATCGTCAGATGATGTTGGCCAGACTTTTAAGTAGGTTTGAACAGTAACTTGCAATCATCACTTCTATTCATGGGTTAGTGACAGTCAGCCTAATGTTGACACTGACTGTCCCACTCAGACACCTGGCATGACTAGGACAGTGAATAGTCATCCTGCAGCGCTTCAGTTGGCCTCTGTCCTTAAAGCTGAATAGCAGTGACTTCAATCAATGACAGTATTATATCTTGTCAGCCTAAAGGCACAGAGTGGATCTGTGTAGTCCGACTAGTAGACAGGAGAAAGCCTGTGTAATCAAAAAGGCCTTTAAGCCAAAGGACCCCTCGCTCTCGGTCACAGCTCAGTGGCCGTTGCTATGAAGACACTTCCGATGAGTCATGTGTTTCAAAGATAACATTCCAGCGTCGTTCCGCAGGGACAAACCTTATCAATCATGCTTGAACTATGACCTCTGACTCCCACAAGGCCGCTACAAATCAAATGCATGGGACTGGACCTCATCAGCCTTCAACAAAGCAGAAAGGCTGTTGTGTTGGTGGTGTTGATGAGATTAAGCAAAAGTTGATGAAGTAATTGCAGTCATGTGTGTTTTCTTGTAAGTGGTGTACTGTGGTGATTTCCTTTGTCCGTGATACACTCTTGTATTTAAATAAATGCCACACCTGTGCAGCCAAATTCAAGACATTTAACAGGATACACATGTGAAAAAGCTCTTACAGCATACTCTCTGATGGATTTGATAAAGATCTTTCATTACATGTCATGTTTTGTGCACAGATCGAACGGCGCATGGAGTTGGTGCGTGTGGTGTCCCACAACACACACAAAAGGATGGTGTCGTGTCTGCAGGGACACATCGGTGCAGATGCAGAGAAGAGACATGTAAGGCATCAAGTTTGTTGCAGTCAAATCTTTGTCATACCTTTAAAAACAAGCTAACCTAATCAATCAGCCGTTCCAGGATGTTCAATTTTTGATATCACTTCCCACACAAGGTCGAGTTCTTACTGTTTTTAGTGTCAATGCCTTGAAAGTGTCCACATTAGGCAGTACAGTCCATGATTTGTCTTTTGTTCTTTCTACCCTACACCACCCAAAAATGTACCACAGTCCGTACCACGCCTCTATACAGGAAATGGTCAGGTAAAAACACTTATTCCACCTCTCTGGTCCTCAGCACCACTTGCTCCATTTCCCATTCCAGCATCTGTCATCTTTATTCACTCTGCATGACACTTTTGCCTTTGGGATATTCTCAGTGTCAAAACAGGATGTTCAACATACATCAGTCGTCTTGCACAAATATAAACTGTGTAACTGTAAAAACAAGCTCCGGCACTGTCATTTGATAGATCTCTCACTTCCCTAGTTCGCATCTTAAATCCCATTTAACATCTGTATTTTCCTCCTTTGCTCGGAAAGCTCTCTTCCTCTTTCTGGCTGCGAATTTACTGTCGATCTGTTCAGTGGAAAGTCCTTGATGAATTTTCCATCGGTTTCAACATGAAACACTTTCTTCTTTATAGAAACTGGTACTTTTTGTGCGCCTATAAGTCTAATCACTGTCTGCATCTGTTCCTCCACCACATACACACCACAGAAAAAGCTGCCTCTCACAGCACTGTCCCAGGCGATGGTCGAAGGCGGAAACCAGTTGGGAGAGGACTCCTTGATAGGGTGAGTTTGTGATTGATTGACACACCAGACATCCAATTGCTCCACCTTGGTTACTGTTACTATATGGAGCAGATGCACCCTAGAGAGTGTGAAATATGAGGCCATGCATTCAGGGCAAGCAATCTGCCCAGTTTTGCTTTCTGCATCAGGGACTTTCAGCAGTTCCCTTCCATGAGGATCAGCTCGTTCATTGTGACCGACACAAATGCACAAAACAGGACCAGTCTGTTTGCAGTTGAGGATCTAGAAAGTGAATCTACACGGCAGCAGTGTGTCTGTCTGGAAATAATAAGGAAGGGAAAGTACGGCAGTTGGTCTGCTTGTACATCCAAAGCACTGATGTATACTTCTAGTTTGTTGTGGTCGCTTTTGTATTTTAAGGTGTAGAGTTTTAATTGCTGGAATAACTATAGCCCAAAGCCCAGATTAATGATTGTAGGTTGACTGTCACTAGGCCACTGTATACTCCTGGCTTTGGGCAGCTACAAATGATGACAGTTGCCCTAGTTTTGCTCTCAACTATTGATTGGGGACAGAGGAAGTGCCAGTAACACAGATTGCCGTCCGCCTGTGCCGTTATGTAAATCATATCTTGCCAAGAAGACGTGTGATCACACTGGTTGCAGAACACTTCACATCCTTAGTGCTGTTATGAGAATGAGGCATAAGCATGACTATGTTTCGATTTTAACGCCCCTCTCCTTTTGTGTTAATGTTTGTGTCAACAGGAAGATGATGGAGGTTTGCGGGGAGGCAGAGAATCGTCTGGCATCTGAACTGATGCAACATGAGCTGCAGATAGAGAAGGACGTTCTGGATCCACTCAGTCAGCTAGCAGAGGTCAGAAAACTTACGCTTTGTGGACAAAACAGCAGCTGAACAAAATGTTAAAAAAAACTTTTATATGTGTCTGAATGGCAGTCACACTAGTGTTCTTTGATTTGTTTGGTCTAAATCAGAGAGGAAAGGATTCGTTCACTTACTTTTGGGTTTATTCTGCCCAACTGCAAATGAACTACAGCTTTTGAGTGGAGCCCAACCAATATACTGGCCATCACCGATATATCAATATTGATATATATAAATATATTGTCAGATATGCATTGATGTGAAACTTTTTTATACAGCACATAATGCAGAAAAAGATGCTTGGGGTAATTTAGAAATAGTGTCATCAGATATTTTGTTCAGCAGAGCAGCTCCAATTCCATAGTTTACAATACTTTTAGCACTGTCTGCAGCACATGTAGCATATGAGTATGTATCACAGCTGAGCAGATGATGGTGTGGAGTCGAGTGGTGTCTTTATAATGAGTTTCTAAATAGATTGGGAAATACATTCTTAGAAAGTTAATAAGCAATGACCCAATCATTTTCGCTTTTCAATATAACTAACATATACTGTATATAAACATTTCTGCCAATATATCGATATGGAAATATTTCTCTCTAAACTTGCTATTGGCATTGGTTCCAAAAATCCAGCAAGAGTTGAGCTCCAGTTTTGACTAAAAGTCCCATGAAGTCAAAAGTAGGTTGTATATTAACCAGTTTTGTTCATGTGATTATGTGAGGTTGGAAAATGAGGATTCCAGCCCTCATAACATTAACCAGGCATGACACACTTCACTTGTTGTCATTACAGCCTTTGATTTGCATTCTGTTCATCTGAATGTTTTACAGATGTGATTAGCTGTTGTCAGACATGTTACATGTATGGAACTATTAATCCTGCATTTTGTTTTCTATTTATTTGCAGTAGTCACAGTTGTCTTTTCTAAAAAGACACATTCCTGTTTGCTTCAGAAGGGCGTAGATCCCCATTCACATGTCATGCTGTGATAATTTTGTGCTTTGAGTGTCATCGTTCTCACCTGCTAAACAAACTCAAATGAGGGTGAACGCTTCAAGAACAGTTATAGACATTTCTGTGTTTTGCTGTTTAACTAACTAATCAGTGGAAAGGTCTTAGGATGGTCATTTAGGAGAAGCATCAGCTACGCCTTTGAGGTCTGTTTCATTGATAAACCTTCCTAGGCTTGCTCAGCTTGGTGTGTTTTTGATCATTTCTGTAGGTGGACATCCCCAACATCCTGAAGCAGAGGAAACAGCTGGCCAAACTGGTGCTGGACTATGATTCTGCAAGAGCAAGGTTCGTTTACAGCTCATTCTGTCTGAACACTATATGAGTTTTTACTCCTTGTCTGAAGATGCAATCTCAGACCACTAGAAGTGCTAGCAGAGTAACAAACATGCTTTACTCAGGTACAGCACGAGTTCTGTTATACTTTTCACCTCACTCTTGAATTTCAAATTGTGTTTCTTTGTCTATATCAGTAATCTTAATTTTCTTGTTTCTCTTGCCTTTCTGAATTCAGATGGTTGCAGGCAACCAAGTCAATAATCTCAGGAACAAACACTCAAGCACTGACGGCCAAGGCTGACCTACTCAAGGAGGAGATGGATGAGGCCATGAATAAAGTGGAGCTTTGCAAGGTGACCAGAATAAGTACAAATGACACACATATTGCTTCATTTTTACTGTCATGGTCATAGCAGGTCATGCTATCTCTCGTATACTATCAGGATTATATTACAGCAGTGTCATTGAAAAACCTTTGCAAGGCCATGATGCCTTTAGATGCTGATGAAAAGCTTTTAAGAGGAGAAGATAGTATTTAATGCTGTTTTTACTAACATCTGGCCTCACAGACTGATAGGAAAAACTAGGCTGAGCCCTGAAGAATGGGCAGGCTAAAGGTCATTTATGGCCTAGGACATGTGAGGAAAAGAAACCGAAAATAGGCCTGGCTAGAACATTAAACTGGGAGGAAAGTCATCACAGCAACAACTGGACATTCCAAGACCCTTGGGCCCTCTGAGCTGGTTTGCTGACGCACGCAAATGACTGAAAATGCCCTGTCAGCTATGTGTGTGTGTGTTTGCATCTATCTATTGAACTGAGTCATTAGTGGGCTTAAGTGTGTAGCGGCTGCATTATGTGTTTTTCTGTCCAGGAAGTGCAGAGCCTTGTGCTTCCCCTTCTCTCATTCTCCCTCCCAAACTCCCTCAGTCCTGCCAACAGCAGGAGGATTTATGACTCACGTAAAGCTTAGCTGACCACTGACGCCTTTCCTCATGCCACCTGAAATATCCTTCAATTTGATGAATGACTTTGTGTAGTAGAGATTTAGATCTGTTATTAGCAGTAAATCTACCTTTCCTCTTATTTATTTATTTGTTAGTGACTGTTCTTGTATAAAGCACATTATGACTTGATTTAGAAAGTTTGTATAAAGATTATCTTTCAGTTAACTGAATGTTCTTATCTAACAGGATCAACTTGCTGCAGACATGTACAGTTTTTTCTCAAAAGAAGGCGACTATGCCCACTACTTCATAACGGTGAGTGCAGTGTGTCAACAAGCCCAAAATGTTTTCGCATGACTTTCTGTGGGAATGTTCACAGCTGCAGAGTAACTGGGGAACAGAGACTTGGCCAGCTATTTTATTTACTTTGCTGTCATGTACTTCACTGCTTGTCCTTTTCTACTCGCCCCTCATCTATGTCTCTCTGTTTCTGCAGCTCTTAGAAGCTCAGGCGGATTACCACAGAAAGTCTCTCACTGTTCTGGAGAGTGTCTTGCCGACCATCCAGGCTCAGCAAGGTATAATACATGTCAACATGCCTTTAACCACACACATGCACACTAAACAACACACTATTGTTAAAAAATCTGATGATCAAAAAGTTCTGGGACTTTTCGTGGTATGCGTGCACAGAGAGCGTCACGGTCAGGCATGAGCAACATGTGCAAGCAGCGACTGTGAGGACACCGTGTGGACCTGTGCTACACATGTTTTTGTGACCATTGGTAGGTGGGAATTTGCGTTTTCACTATAGACTGGAAACTGTAGAAAAAGGAAGAAAACATCAAATTCTGTGTCAGTCAGCAGTCGAGGTGAGGCAATCTTCACATTGAGGATTATCACTGGGTCTGCAGCTACGACCTAGACAATAAACAACAGTTATCACAGTGGAAGAGCCCCGACCAGAGAAGTCCCATCAGGGCAGAAGCGCACCAGGAACATGCTCATTGTTTTCTTCAACTTTCGTGTGGTTGTACGCCATGAATTTAACCCCCAGGGTCACACTGTCAAGGCAGAGTTCTACTGCAACGTCCTAAGGTGTCTGAAGGGGAGCATTTGGTGAAAGCGACCTGAGAACTGTGGCACGATGGCACTTGTAAGCTTGGGAGCTCCAATTTACTGTGTCTGGTCATGGCGCAATGAGTTTTGTGGCCAACAAACAACAACGCAGTCAATGCTCCCCTCCCACCCTACTTGCAAGATTTGGCTCCCTGGGATGTCTTCCAATTCCTCAAATTTAATTCAAGTTAAAGCTTCACTGCTTTGACACAATTAGAAGTTCAGTACTCATCGCAGATGGTGCTTGACATATTTACACAATGGGACTTCCAGAGGGTGTTACAAACGTTGCAGGAGAGCTGGGAGCAGTGCATCGTTGCACAAAGAGACTACTTTGAAGTCATGGTTTTTGATTTTTACAGATGCATACTCTGATTGCACTTTGCACTGTCTGTTGCATGATATGCTACCTCTTAATGTTTTTCTAGGAGAGCACACATTTTTCTGAGCAGCAGCCCCTGTTTTGCTTTGATTCCTGTGATTTTTTTGGTGTCCCTTCCAAAGGGCATTTCATGTTAGAAACTGGAGAAGTTTGCTCAGAAGTGTCGTGACAAGTAGTTGCTCGCAGAAAAAGCAGTTTTTTAATCATGTCTTTTGCTGTCTTCAGAACCAAACCAGCTTCTCTACTTTGTAGTTACATCCATCTGGTGTGTTTTTGTGACTGGTGGACTACAGTTACCCCAGTTGTGGTAATTGTAAAAGCCACAAATCAGACCCAGATATTAAAGAATAGTCTTTTGTTTTCACCGCTTGACTCTTCAAAAAATAATCTATTTTTATGGTTTACAAACAGAATGTCTCCTCACAGGAGGTTTTTGTCTCGCTCTGCACTCTTTAGCTGTGTCTTGTTCAAGGAGCTTGTTTTTTCTGCTCATGTGGTCTAAACCAGACGAGCCTGGTCTCCCAGCATGTGGCGATGACTCACGAACTCCACACACACCCCCACCCTCTCCCACATCACACCCACCTGGGTTCTGCAGCCCCCACCGACTTACCCCGTGCTCTCTGCCTCCCTCTACCCTCGCACATGCACACACGTGCACTCATAAACATAGAAAGATGGCTGAACAGTCACTTCTGCTTGCTGGGAGCATGTGGTTATTATTTGGCTGCACCCTGTAGCGGGAGAGAGGACTGGTAAAAAAAACTGGCCCGAGGGAGATTTGTTGACCCAGAAATCTGCCATCCAAACTAGCAACAGGCCTCGCTTGCACTGAATCCTTTTTTTATTGCATACCACTGTAACAGAGAGGTCATGCAAATAATCTGCAGCAGCTCCATCACAACACTTGTTTTATGTCTCTTCAGATTTGACTCAAAGTGAATGAAATTACACTCTAGTATCTCTCTCTCTCTCTCTTTCTCTGGCCTTTTTTCTCACTGAATTCCTGTCTTAGACTCATGGACGGAAAAGCCTGCATTTGGCACCGGGCTGGATGAACACCTGAAAAGGAGTGGAAGGGAGATCGCCCTGCCAATGGAGGCCTGTGTCATGATGCTTCTAGAGACCGGCATGAAGGAAGAGGTAAGGAAGTGAAGACAAAGAGAAATGAGGAGGGAGGGAGGTATTAAACCGGAGAAATAGAAAGACATCTGCTCCATTCGTACCATCTTACATGAATATTCTGCTGTAAAGAAAAGTGGAGGCGCTGAAACGCTGTACGAGGGAAATTGAATTGGAATGAATCATCTTCTCCTCCTATGTGTTCAGTAGGAGACTGAAGAAATAATGAGCTGAAGTGCCTTGGTTGCTTCATGTTACCGTCACGTGGATGTTAGGAGCAGGGGGTTGGGAGGCCTCTAATAGCTGCCAATGATGCTTTTGCACTCTTTCAAGACTACTTCTGTTGATTTAATATGAATGATGCAGTGTAGCTCTTTGTTCTATGGCCTCTTGATTATATACTAATAATTCTACATATTCTGTATTTTTCATTGTCTTCACTTTCAAGTGCAATAGTTTAACATAAAGTTTGATTCAAATTACTTGGTCAGATGTAAAATAGGCTGCCCAATCGGATGAATACAGAATTAGCATCCAACTCTGCAGGTCTGTGGATCTTTAATTCCTATCAGAGCTGAAACAATTAGTACATTAATGTGGAGTGCATAAATCATTGTCTAATATATTTGTTCACTTCACCAGCCTTCATTTCCTAAATACTAAGTGGTGCATTCTGTGTGGGTATCATTGGTGTGACCAAACATACTATGGTTTATTGCAGTGGTTTGGTGCTTAAATAGTGACCACACTGCTTTATTTTAAGACCACATCTATCACAATGACTTGAAATGCAGGATATTTTATATATATTTAGCAAGTCGGCCTGTTGCAGCAGCTGTGGTTATGTTCAAAGTTTGCCTAGTGATAATGTAATTATAAGATGTAAGTGTTAAAAAATAATGTAATGTCACAGAATTAACAGCAATACAACAGTTTTTCTGCCATGCACCTTAGTTTATATTTCATTAATGACATACCATCTGCAACACAGTAGTCCATTATAGAGCTGTGTTATTGATATACTATTTCAATATCAGCTAGCTTACTATGCTGTTGCCATGAAGTGGCTTATACCAGCCAGCAAGCTAATGCATAAGGTAATGTTATAACATTACAACAATGTTCAACATTCTCATGAAAATTATTTTAGTATGATTGTTTTAGCCGTTGATAGCCGCACTGCACATAACATTATAGCTAACATTAGCTACAGTAGCTGCATGTGTAGTCGACTCACCTAATGGTTAGCAGTTAACATTACTTGCAGCTATTTCATATGAATATACGTGACTAACCTGTCTAATAATACATTACCTTGTCTGTGATCATGTTTTCTGCCTGAGTCACGTCAGCAATGGTATTAAGCACAACAGCTCTCTTTTTTTCAAGAACAAATGCGACATACCCATTGGCTCCAGTTTCTCAGAAGTAAATATTAGATCTTTTTACTTTTCTCTGATAGAAAAGATGAATAACTTTGAGCAGTAGGGGTGGGGTGGTTTAAGCCTAGGTTCATGTCTGCTGACATGTGCTTTGGAAATCACTTCTAATCTTGTTTGCTAACTCGGCTGTTCGTTTGTTTTCCGTGTCTTAATCATTGAAGTAGAAGAGGAGCTGTGGCTCCAATTAGCAGCTCCACTGCTCATTGACATAATTGAAACTAAGCTTTAAATTGTTTGTTCACATAAACATCCTAAGTTTCGAGGAGATGGGCAGATAGATAGACAAACTGTAAACAGGGAAAATCCTGATCTTCTCTCATGCCGTTCGAGAAAAGTGGCCACCCATTCTGGCACAGTGATGATTTATGAAATGTAAATTTAGAATACAATAGAATGCACTTGTCTCCTGTCCATAAATCAGATCTCTTTGTGTGTGTCCATGTTTGTGCAAAAACAGAGGTAGAGCGAGTGCAAGTGTTAACTGCAAAGCACATTATTTGTTGCCCTATTCATTCTCTAGTGAGTCCAGCCTGTGTTATTATGGTGTGAAGACAGCCTTTGTTTATGTGTCAGAGTAAATAGCTCGCTGTGCTCTGACTGTTGGGTGTGTTTGTTTGCCTGCTTTAAGGTTTCATTATGTGCAGCTGGCAGAGGGATTTTATGTAGTGGATTTATACAGAGCCTATCTGTAATTCAGCGTTAGGAAAGCATGACTGTTTGATTGTGTGGAAAAGAAATGCCTAGATGTGTCTTTGTAGTTGTTTGCTGTCGATGTTACTGTGGTTTATTTGTCTTTGTGTGTGTCAGGGTCTATTCAGAATTGCAGCAGGGGCATCCAAACTAAAGAAGCTAAAGGCGGCGCTGGACTGTTCCACTTCACAACTGGAGGAGTTCTACTCTGACCCCCACGCTGTCGCTGGTACATCCCAAACCAGAGCCATTTGTTAACTGTTGTATTTTAATGTAAAATTGGACCAATATTGAAAAATGGTTGCTCTACATACTATAGATATTTTGCTACTTACATTTTTACAACCCTCTACAAACTAGGTGCTTGTCACACTGCTCTGTACATCCACTTTAGAAAGATATTTTACCACACTAAATGTGTCTTCCAATAACTTCTTGTTCTTGAAAGTGTCTTAAAGAACTTTCCTGCACGTGTGGTTTCAGGAGCACTGAAGTCCTACCTGAGGGAACTCCCTGAACCTCTAATGACCCACCAGCTTTATGATGAATGGATCCAGGCATCCAGGCAAGGCACCTAATATTATCACTGGAAATGAAATGCACCAATATTGAATGGATCCGTCACTGTGCAGCGTTGAAAAAAAATGACAGGATAACAAATGTAGGCCATTTAGCCATCTGGAGACTGGACTAATAATGCGCTCTGCTTTCAATTATCTATTGTTTTCTATCATTCTAGTGTGTCAGACCCAGACAAACGGCTCCAGGCGCTCTGGGTTGTATGTGATAAACTACCAAAGAACAACAAAAACAACTTGAGGTTAGTCGCTTAAACCTACAATGTCTTGCTTTAATTTCCTTTATTGTATGAGACTGTTTTTTACACCTGTGCTCCTCGTGTTTTTTCTGCAGGTATCTGGTGAAGTTTTTAGCCAAACTGGCTCAGGACAGCGAGACGAACAAAATGACTCCGAGCAACATCGCCATCGTCCTGGGACCCAACCTGCTCTGGGCCAAGACTGAGGGGTAAGAGGGGATCGAGAGAGAGGGAAAGATGATATTGAAGAATATATCTACATCATATTTAAAACATAGGAGATGTAACAAACTCTGAAAGGTCTGATTCTAGTCCAGGGTGGTGAAGTGAATTTCCACAAATGACAGTCTGTTATTTGAGCTTATTTCAGTCTGCCAGTCATTACGTTGGGAAGCATCTAATTTTTGCTCATCTACATTTGCACACCCAGGAGTCTGGCTGAGATGGCTGCTGCTACCTCTGTGCACGTGGTGGCCATTGTGGAGCCTATCATCCAGCACGCTGACTGGTTCTTTCCTGAGGGTAGGTTTTCTCTACAGCTGCTGTTTTCACTCTGACCTTCTCCTTCTTCCCTGTAGCCAATAGTCCTACATGAGGGACTGACAGGGAAGGGAAATTATATTAACTGCCTAATAAGACAATGGAATCTGTAGTAATCAAGCTTCCAATGCTCAAGATAAAAATCACTGCCGTGTCCGTGGTTTGTACTCTAGAGGTTGGCTTGAAGGTTACGACACATCATGTTATTCTCCAGTTCTGTTTGTGTTGTGTTACACACTAGAAATCAAATAAGGTGAGTACAAATAAGGATGTGGATGAAAATATAACTCCATATAGTGAAACATTATGTCTGAAAGTGGCAATTTCCAAGATATTTTTCATAAATACTATTTGTTTGTAGCCACCACTGTTGGACAAAGGCCATTATACGTATTATACTAAAGTGAAAAATGGGTTTTAAACTTTCATTATTCATGTTTTTGTTTACTTCACAACTGGATAATTGCCTTGCAGCTTAATTTTTAATTTGTTTATGTTTGGGTTGTTTCAAAATTTGATATTTGAACAGAGATAGAAACTGACTCATTCTAATTTTAATTTCTCTGTTTTACATTTGTAAGGATTAAGCGGCGTACAGATAATGCACAGATAATGGATGGATGTTTTACATTTGTGGTTGGACTTTACCATTAGCCATTGTACCATTGTACATTATTAAATGCCCTTTACCTTCATTTCTTTATTTCTTTATTCATATATTAGCTTATATGCTACAGCTATAATGGCATTATTGTCATTGCATACACAGACCCTCTTGGGTCAGTTGCAGAAGGGTGGGGGGAGGCACACTCACACTTTTAAGGCTGTTCTATGTTTAATCTGAACAACAACAATAACAATACATTGGCCTACGGCTCCAGTGTATGAGTAATGTTCACATATGTCTGTAAACCCTCCCAAAATAGGGTAGCTGATTAATTATTGCAGTCTGTTATGCTACATAGGCCGCATAATGTGGCTGCACTATTGGGTGCATTCCACTGGCTAGCTGTTCGCTGCCACCCAAGGTACTAATGGTACAGTCCAACCAGTACAAAACACAGAAATGAAAATGAGAATATTGAGTCATTTCTGTTACAATTCAGATTTAGAAGCAACAACCCAAACATAAACAAAAATTAAACTGAGAGAAATATTTATTTGGGTAACAAATTTTCCAGACCCATTTTTCAATTGATTTATTTTGATACTAATTGAACAAAGAAGTGCAAAGCGGTACACATATCAAAGTTATTTACTCTTTATATATTCCTAAACTCTGCAAACATTAAGAAGTTGTCAGAGTTTGTCAGGGAGGTTAGTCAAAGCCACTTCCCTTCAGTCTCCCTTAGGTCCCTGTGTCTGAGGCAGAGATGATGATAGATGGCCTACATGGTAGCTGCCATAATTAACTCTGGAGCACACACACAGTGAGGGATGATGGGACAGTGAGAGCTGTCACCTCCCAATAATAAGGAGCTTGGTTAATTGCTGGCTGCTTCTGTAGGAAACTCCTTTCACTGTCTCTGGACAGACACTTATAGGCAGATTTGTGACTCTTAATTGCCCATTGGGGTGGATGGAAACATTTCTTCTGGGGAGGTTGTTTGCCACCTTATTGCCTCATGTATAAGCCTGGTAATAGACCAGGATCTCCTCGTGAGAATAAAGAAATGAAAAAATTAATTGATTTATTCCACTTAGGAACAAAGGTATAGTAAAGCTCAGTATGAGTATCTGCCATGACTGACTTAACTTCCTGCCTTGTTTTGTGATGTTATTCTTGGCATCTGCTTTTGCAACATCTGCCTCCTCTTACCCATAAAACCTTGTGTTTCGGAGTTGTTTCCTTTATTTGGTTTGCATTATAAACAGTGTAACAAGCCACACTTTGGCTCATTTAATGAAGACCAAGACCCACATGATCTTGGTTAGTCAGGTAGCTGCAGCATCACAGGTCCCAGGTTAAGTCTCATGATGAGCCCTTGTATCTGCTAAAGCGTCTTCTAGCAAAGCTGCAAAACAACATTGTCAGATCAATATACTGTATTCCAGAGTGGATAACAGCAGTAATTTAACAGACTATAATTCTGTTTGCAAGCAGTCCTAATATGTTGTTTGATTAAAAAAAGCAGGCAATAACCTTCTTCTTCCTTCTTTTTATGTAAGATTTTTTCAAGATGGAGCGCAGACACAGTTCCCTAAGTTAACTAGATAGTACATTCTGGTAAAAGTTACTCTTTCTTCTTACAGATGTGGACTTTAATGTGTCCGGCGTGTTTGTCATGCCCACACCTGCATCCAACCACAACAACCATCTAGATTATGACTCTGGCACCATTGAGAGGAAGAGGCCTGGCAGTATGGTGGGACCAGAGAACGACACGACGCGCAAAGACAAGTAATTAACCAGGAATTACTGAATGTCTTCTCTGACACCTCTTTTCCCTCTGTTTTTTTGGTCCACAGCATTCATTGCTTACTCCAATTAATTGCTTTTGAAGTAATTTTGCTTTAACCCAGCTGCTTTTTCTAGTCCTTTTGCTTCTATTAAATTAAATAATCCTTATAATATGATCCGCTGTTTTTATATGCTTACTTCTCTGGTTGCTCTAGGGTTTGGTGATTCTGGTCTAATCATAACTTTCTGATCAAAGCTGCGGTGTTTTCTGTTTTTCTCCATTACTGTCTCCCTGCTGTCCCTGTGTAGCACCCCTAACAAGCACTCGGACCACACCCTCCGTAGAGGCAGTAACACCTTAGGTAGAAAGCAGCACACTTCACCTGCCTTCCAGCCTCCTTTACCCCCTGTGGAGGCTCAGGGGCAGGGACATGGGGCTGGGCAGGTCCCCCAGCCCTCAGCTGAGCCCCAGCCCCAGCCACAAGCTCCACCAGGGGGTTCAGGGTTTGACAGTTCCCAGCATAGCTTGGCGCAGGGTCTGGCTGCTCTGGCAGCTGCTCAACAGCTTCTAGCCCAGCACACAGAGGAGCTCAGGTAAGAGCTGCTTCCAGGCATCTCTGCTGCTGGTGGGGAATGACACAGCATGCCTTCCAGACACACATGCATGCTTTTATGTTTTCACTTTTGGTACTGTGGGAAAATATTAGTGCCTTCCCTATAAACAGATGTCAGTCTGATTAATTTCATGGAGTACTGTGGATTATTAATGCATGACTCACAGGCATCACAGACACCAGCCCTTCTCCGGTCACTTTGGTTCAGCTTATTGTTTCTCTTGCAAAACCACAAGTTTTCTTACGCCACCACCAGTTGCAGCTATGCAGACTTTTCTGAAGCCAGCCCACAGAAACAGCACAACAATGGCCTCTGTCATTCTGCTAACAGTCACTCTGAAGGCCTCTCAACTTCCCATCCCTCTGCTTTCCTCCCCAAATCACTAGAATCAGCAGGAACTTCGCACTAACTGGCTCAAACTGCTTTGAAAAGCCTGGACATTGGTGCCTGTTATGCAAAAACTGAAGGGTGTCTTTGATTTAGTTGGTGAAAGGACAACATTCATTTTGAGACAGATAACACTATTCAGTTCAGCATTCTTTCTGTCCTACAGACTCTGTTGGGAAGGTAAATTTAGATGAGACTCATATATTTGTGGGGTTTATCTTTGCAGAACATGACAGGGTAGAGCTGTTTAAAGTAATGCTGTATCTACTGTAATAGCTCTAACCGTCACTGAAAACACTAAGTGCTGCATGCTGACGTGTAAGCAGTACCCAGATTCTCAGTCAGTGCGAAGGTTTAAAAGAATTTGTTTTTTCATCTCCTCTAAAGCAACCCAAAGCTACGTGACTCTACATCAACTCCTGTGCTCCAGAGGAATGGCTCTGGTGGAGGTGGCCAGACTGCAGGGCAGCTGGGCACTGGATCCCCTGGGGCTGGATCCATGGGGCCGAGCCCACATATGATGCGCAGAGGTAAGAGTCGGCACTTTGATCTGGTGCAAACAGACATATTGACTCAAGTCATAAAACATCTAGAAGTATTAAGTCAAGGGGACTTGTGCAGCTGGGAATTATCTCCAAAATAAAACATTTTTATGCACTGAGGATCTGATGATGTGACGACAATCCAGTTGCTCTGATTTCCCGTCCTTGCACTGTCTTCATTTAAATCTGACAATTGATTTCTTAGGCCTTTTGATCACTTACAAAGCTAGGCTAGTGTTTATCACATGCCTACATTTATGAGCCCATAAATCTATGTAACACAGACAAGACTCTACAACATCAGCATCACTGGCTGATGTTGACAAAACTGGTTTCATTTCAATTCCATGACTCATTTGCACAACAAATTTTTGCACTTATTATATTCATTCATCTTTTTGTATACATACTTATTCTATTACTTAATTATTGTTATTTTTCTTGCATTTCTTGTTACATTTTTCTGGTGCTGCTGTAACAATTTGAATTTCCCCCAGTGGGGGATCAGTAAAGAAGTATTCTATTCTATTCTAATACTGGAATCATTAGAATACTTCAGTAATGCCACTTGAAGATTACTACATATACCCTGTCCCAATGCTAAAATTAGTGCAAAATCTTCCCATCATTCTAATTCCAGCAAATGTTTTGCATATATTTATTTAATGTATTATGTATTCATGTGTTTATTTAAGTAAAAACAGACTGGCAGTACGAGATTATTCTTGTGTCTTTCATGTCTTGTTTTCCTATTTTGTCTTCAATCTTTATAATCCCCTTAAAGCTTATTAGATTGGCAAGTATCCATGTTCTCCATCAATTTCCAGCTTATGTCTGCATATTAGTGTGCTTCAAAAAGAAGAAAGATAAAGAAAATCAAAAATATACTGACTTTTTAGAGGAGCAAATTAACAACAACAAAAACCCATGCATAAAAGTTCCTAGATTTCCTGTTTTTATTTTCCTCCTCAAACTAAACTCACACTAAATGCAGCGTAGATGTAAATAAGTTTTAGTAACTTTGACTTAAAAAACGAGAGGTGGGAGTTTCGCCTTTAAGAGTTAAGAAACTTGAAACCTTGTTTGCGCAACAATCAGTGCAGCTCACAGCCGCCAAAGTGTCTAGACTAGCACATGATGGTAGTCAGCCAATGGCTCCACCGCTCTCCTCGGGGGCCCCGTGTGTGTGTGTGTCTGTGAGCGTGTGTGTGTGTGTCTGTGTGCGTGTGTGTGTGTGTGTGTGTGTGTGTGTGTGTGAGCGTGCGCGTGCGTGTGTGTGTGTGAGGAAGAGGGGGGAGAGAAAAAGAAAAAGAGCGAGAAACGGAGAAAGAAAAGGGATCTGGGCTGCAGTTTGGTTGAGATCTGAGCAGAGGAGCAGGAGCGCTATTCAGCCCCGGATTGATCCTCTTCATGTAGTTTCAGCTCGCATGGATATTTTGTTGGGATTTTAAAGAGGAGAGAAAACAAAACAAAACAAAGAACACCCGAAGAAGTGCACTGACATCTCAAGAAGACGGCGAGGATCCTGACTTTCTGGTGCATTTTCTTGGGATTAAAAATCGCATCGAAGTGCCTCTTTGCCCGACGTGCCGGTGTAGAAAGTAGATCCGAAGCTCGTTTAAAAAGTCGGGGACTGTTTCAGGCTGCAAGTTTTTACCGTCTCGGTTTGGAAGGCTGCTTTTGGATTATGTTGCTGAGCGCGTTATGTTATGTTATCATGTATTCTACTTTTTTTACTCGTTCGTAACAAACACATAAACAGTCCATTCCGCAGCGATCCTGGATAACAAGCCACACTTTGAGCCGCTCGCTTATTTACAGTGCAATCGGCTGAATGAACGCCTTTTGATCGGCATGCTGCAGTGCATTTATTGCGCATTTTTTCTTGTAGATGCAACAAAATATCCTTCAGTCTAATGTTGCGGTTTTGCCACCAATGCTCGTCAGTCGGCTGTGCATGCTTTGCACGGCGTTTCACCGTCATTAATGTTTTGCAACGACCGGAGAAGTGTGTGTAATATTAGGATATCCGTACAAGAATAATAATACGAAAAAAAAACCTTATAGATTGTCAAGTTGTCGTATGTTCAGGACGAAACGCTCAGGTCTTGTGCGGCGACTCTGGAGAAGCCGTTTGATCCCAGATAAAGAAGGGGAAGATGGATATGGCAAAACTAGTGAGGGCTGTAGGGACGATCTGTTCGGCAACAACCCAGAGAAAATTCCCAAAACGGAGTTCAGACCGATGACCCCTAGCGGGTCTCTTGTAGGGGACATAGGGGGTGTGTGCCCCGTGGAGAGCAGCGGCTTGGGGGTCACCTCGGACCAAGATGGGGGAGCGGTGTGCGTCCCGGAGCAGGGGAGCCCCCGCTCCGTGCAGGACAGCGAATGCAGGACAGTGACGTGCTGCTTATTTAAAGACCGGGACCACGCCGAGCTTAGGGGTCCAGAGACGGCTCAGGGTACCAGGGATCCAGGGTCGTGTCACTTCGTGCTGCGGAGCCTCGGACCGGGAGACGGCGGCTCTCCCGAGGCGCAGGAGGCGATGCCACGCACGGTGTTAGAGCAGGAACTGAAGTCGGCCACATACTCGCTTTTAAAGAGGCTAAAGGAAAAGGCGCTGGATACCTTACTAGAGGCCGTGGAGTCCAGAGGAGGGATGCCCAGCGACTGTGTTATGATTTCCCGGACAGAGCTGAGGTTGGGCGGCCATGTGGCATCCCCACAGCTGCTCGTGTGTAAACTGTACCGCTGGTCTGACCTCCAGCACTCGGCCCAGCTCAAACCGCTCTGTGAGTGTAAGAGCTTTGGGGCCCTGGACAGTCCTACAGTATGCTGCAACCCCTATCACTACAGCCGGCTCTGTGGGCCAGGTAAGGTCCTCAGACACACACACTGTCTTTATGTTGAACCTTACAGGCCTGCAAAGATAACCACTGGACATCTGGGTCTATAGGTTTCTCAAACTTTCCTGTCTTGAGCTACACTTCTTTAGCAGTTTTCAGTGAGGATACATGTTTACTTCTAAATATCAATCTGGTCTGTAAACATGCAAGCAAGTCCTGCAGGAACAGTTAAACTATTTGGCCTATTTGGTCCATTTGCATGTCAGATTTCACCCCATTGCTGCAAAGAGAAAGGTCATATTTACATTTGCAAGCCAGAAATCAACTTTCCTCGACTGTAAAACTGCAAAGGTTCTTGAAGTATGCTCTGAAAATCTTTGCTGTTTTCTTTGTCTGGTGGTGTTTGGCTTACTTTGATACACAGAGGTAGAGGAAGGCTGGCCGTTTGATTAAATGGTTAATGATTACCAAAGTCATCCTTACTGCAAGGTGAACAATAATAATGTGTCTTTGAGCAAGATATATGCACCGACAAAACAAATGTAAGATAGTTTGCTGTTATTTTGATGATACCTTGACTAAGTTAACAGTATTTGTGGAGGAAAAAAAGCCAAAAACCATGCAAAAATATTCCGTCACTTTTTGTGATTTTAGTGTCCTAGGAGGTCGTATCTGAACAGTTTTATGCTACCAGAGCATCACTCACACTAGCCTGCGACATCTGGACCTTTTGATATAGGAGTGTGTTTGTTTGGACTGCGGCCCTTCCAGTGCTTCCATGTATTCCCTAATAATATACAGTACATGACAGCTATGTCGCTGCCTTCAGTGTGATTGTCAGTACAGACGTTTTCAGCTCTTCCCTCTGTTTTGAGTTCCTGCCAACAGTGTATGGCATGTATTTGTTTAGACTCATTCAGAGGTTTGGACTTGCTGTCATATGTCAGTTTAGTTGGTGTGTGGTGTGGACGATTGAGCTTTATTTCCACAATCAATGAGCTATCTATGGCAGAACCTCCCTGACCTATATTAAACAGATTACATTTTGGCAGGGGGTAGGCCTGTGATTTGGAAAACCTTAAACGCTGGGCCAATCGACCCCGCTGACCCGATGACAACGCCTGGTATCATGTGTAAAGATGCAAGCGTCAGTATTTCTGTCTCCTCACTGGCACAGGAGGTGGATTTTCCATAACATCCATGTTTACTAGAGCCAACTGGCTGTGACAAGCACTTCAAAGTCATAAGTCCAATAATATCAGAATTCATACCGAGCAAATGTGGGAAACTGATGTGGATTTGGCCTTCTTGTCATAGCATACTGTCTGAATTGATCATAACTGATCATATAAAACTCCAAGTTTGCTGACAAACCATTGCGTTTATTGGTTTGAATAGAATGTGTTTGATAGGGGGACATTTGTTCCATCTGCTGAAGTAGATGTGAGGCTATGCTGTGTGAGTTTTCTCCCACTAAAACTACCAAGATGAATTGTAAGGAGAGGGAGAGAGGCACATACCCCATATTGGGACTAAGGCTCGTAGTAGACATAGCTCACATGCGCTCATGCGTGGCCCGATAGAGCTGGTATTTCTTTCACGCTATTCAAGAAGGGGGGCTTTGAATCAAGACCCTAATCACTGGTTTTGACAGTGTTTGTAAATGGGAATGTAGGAAATATAGAAGAATTCACTACATGGAATAGATTTGAATTTAGAAACAGTTTTATTCTTTGTAAAACACAGTTCAAAACATTCCCAACAGCTATTTTTATCTACTACTACTCATAATATAATGCTGCTCTATGTTTTACGTGAGAGTTTTTGAAGGTTAAAACGATATATAATGTGAGGCAGACAGCTTGGATTGAAGTGCACAAAAACTTTTCCCTTTTATTTTGCCAGGCATTATACTTTTCGAATGAGATCAGTTTCAAGTTGCGCTTTAAAAGCCCTTTTGTCCTGAGGAGGTCCCCTCATGCTATTTAGGTGAAGGAGTGGTGATAATATACAGTTTGCATACTACTGGCGCCAGACTGACTAGCTGTGTATCTGAGTGACTGAGTTCAGATCCTGGCAATTACTGCCGCCACTCTTAAAGGACCCGCTGCTATTATGCTTTTCTCCTTCCCATTTTCCCTGTAGGCGAGGTCACAGTGAGCTCACAAAGTTTTCTTTCCTTTGTGCTTTCCTTCTTGTGCAAGTTATTTTCTTCATTTCTTCTCTTTTTATTAGATAAATTCAAGGTCCTGGAACACAATGAAGTTAAAAAGCAGAGATTTACTCGTATTTATTAAACTACTAACTAAAAGTTACGGTTCGTCTGTGGTCATTGTAACAACTGCTTCAGTTAAATAATATGTGCTTAAATAACAGAGACAAATGAAACAAATGCTTTCTATTGGCTTTATTAGCTTTTTAACTAGCTTGTGAACAAAATGATTAGATTTTGTAGTGCAGACACAAAGCAGTAAGAGTTAAGATGTAGTCTGCTGTCTCCTCTGAAATGGAACTGTTGAGTTATGTGTTTAAGCTTCTATTGTAGCATTCATTTAGATGTGTATGTGTGGCATCTTTTCTCTCACACAGAATATAGTTTAGTAGGCAATGTCTGGATATGTTTGTATTACTTACTTTATATAATTACTGGTTATTATATGTGCAAAAGTCTGTGTAAAGTTTAGAATACAAGATAGGTTACAGTATCAGCCAGTAAACATTTACATCAGTGTCAGATGCTTTCCCCGTCTTAACACAGCTTTCTTTCTTACATTATATTAGTCATTTGAGAACAGACATTGTTTTATAAATGTCAGATTGTTCTAAGACCCGAAATAGTTCATTCAAATTGTATTTACACATGACTGACCTATGCTGAGGAACTTATCTGTCTCTGTAGCAGAGACTCAGGTTCACCTTTATTTCTTTCCTTTATTAAGTTATTGACATTACTGTTTTGTGTTACAGAGTCACCCCCACCCCCTTATTCGAGGCTTTCCCCTAATGAAGAACACAAGCCACTGGGTAAGTGACAAACACACAGATGAACTCTGAAACATGCTTTGTATGTCATCTTCAGTTTTTGATCTTCATCTGGATTCTGCTATTAATATTTGCTTTCCTGCTTTATGAATTGTAACTATGTCCAACTGTGATAACTTGCCTTATTATGTTTTTTCAATTATCATACCAAAAAGACGTTGAGAGCCTGTGATTTGCAAACTGCATTGTCAGTCTTTTGCTTTTGTTTGCTCTGTTTTAACAGGAGGAACATGAATATAGTAATGTGGAGAATTTTAATGGCCATAATTGGGCACCGTGACTGGGAATTTATATGGTAGCTTTGAGATGAGACCAAGGTCAGCATGTGGCATAATGTCAGCATGCCAGCTAGAGCCAGTGCAGATAGAGTGGTGTGGGTAGTACAGGTGCATTCAAAATTATTCAGCCCTGCTCAGTATGCAAGTGTTTGCACGCTAAACATTTTCCGATGATCTAGAATTTGAGTTGAATCATATAAACAGATCAGTCATATAAAAATAGAGCATAATCTCTCTGACTTTTTCGTATGATACCTATGTAATTAATCAACCCTCTCTATTATTGCTCTTGTTTAATCACTGACTAATATTGAAGGCTGCTAAATCATTGCAAAATGCAGTTAATCTTCAATAATGCTGCTGAAAATTCTGCGGCTGTGAGGCACATGTAAACCCCACCTATGCAGGTGTGCAAGCTCAGTAGCAAACATGGCAGAGGTAAACAAGCTGTCCTAAAAGCTAATAGAAGAAATTATTTCATCATAGCACACAGGCAAAGGTTTATAAATTGTTCCTAGACACTTCAGGTTCCAACAGACAAGTTTAAAACACATGGTGTTGCAAACTTTCAAGGTGGTTATAGAGGAAAAGCGACATTTCTCAAAGGGGAATCAGACATTTGAGAACAACAGCTGAGAAAACCTTATGTATTATTTTCAAAGACCTTCAGGAGGACATGATGAAGGCGGAGCAAAAGTATCCATACAGACTATAAGAGTAACACAAAGCAAGCAATAGCTGCAGGGCTAGTAACCTTGCCACACTCATATCTTGACTAAAAAACACATGAAAGTTAACTTAAATGTGCAGGAAAAAATGGGAACCGCCTGTTGAATTCTGGGCATCTGTTTTACTCAGTTAGGGACTAAAGTGGAACTGTTTGAACTCATGGATCTGCAGTATGTCTGATGTAAGAAACACAACAAGAAGAAGGAACTAGTGAATTTAATCTCCTTGAAATACCTGTCAGTTTTGAATAGGGATGTGATGCCCTCAGTGCTGAATTGGAGCCTGGTAATCACTGGACTCTCCAGCAGGACAATGATCCTGAGCATATGTCCAAGTCAGCCAAAGCTGTTCCTGGAACGTCCTTCAGTGGTCGTCTCAATCCTGGATTCAAATCCAACTGAACGTCTTTGTTGGGATTTAAAGAAAGCTGTGGCAGTACAGAAATCAAATATTAGTGAGCTGGAAGATTTTGCACATGAGGAACAGGATAAAATTCCCTAAGAGAGTTGTCAGGAGGTTGTTAGACTACCAGAAAAGCCTGTAGGATATAACCATAAGAAATAACGCCATAACTAACTTTGGGAGTTGAATTGTACTCATTTTTTAAATCTTTATTCCTATTAGGCTCTCAAAAAAATGCTCTTATAGTCTGTATTAAACTTTCTTTAACTGTTTACTTTAGTTGATATGTTTCTTTAAACCTAATTTACATTACTAGAATGTCTTAAGGGGTTTGAATATATTCTCTTGCAACTGTTAGACGAAGAACGAAGTTAACACGTTATTCGCTATGGCATAAAACATTTGGTGTTAATTGCTTTGAATTTGATATGAAATAAGAATCAAACATATATTTGAATAAAGAAGTAGACAGAGGTAGCCACTCTGATGAGCTGATGATCAGTAAGAGTGCGAAGCAGCAATTGTTACTGTTAATTTCTGTTTTGTCCCCCACAGATCTGTCAGACTCCACATTGTCTTACACTGAAACTGAGGCAGCCAGCTCACCAAACATCACACCAGGGGAATTTTCAGGTGGGTGTTGTTTTCACAACTGTCGCGAGTCTCCAAATAACGAGCTCTGAAATTTAGAAATGAATGATTACTGGAAGGTTAGCATCTTAGAGGAGCTGGTCTATAAATGCTGAAGTACTTTGTCAAACAAAAGCTTCTGTTTCTTAGAGAAATTAAAACTTTGGAAAAGTTGTTGGTTTTTCTGATTTTGTTGGCACTTTGGAAATACTGGATGGTTTTGGATGGTCAGATGCTGTCTTTGTGGTTGAACACACAGCACGTAGAAGTGAGTATAGGTGCTAATCATTTTGTGATATTTATCAGATGCTAAATTTCAGCTATATATCTTTCTTGATTTGTGGTGTATGTGTGAGCAGCTGTTTGATGTAGTAATGCTGGTATAGTGGCCAATCAACTAGCACTAGCACCTTCAACTATGAGTGAAATTGACAGTTTGGGTAATAAAGACCTACATATGTCTTCCATGCAGATGTGTTTGCACGTGGTTATCCATATTTTTGCACAATTGCTCATGTTTAGATATTTACATGTCTAAGCTTAAAGCTTTAAATCCGAATAATTCCATCTGTGAATCATGGCAATAAATCCCAGAGTGTTGCGTCGCTCTGTTTTTCTGGCTTTGAAATGGTTAACTTAAGTCTAGCTGGAAAAAAGAAAAAGAAAAAGGAGTGTACTTTAACAACAGTTCAGGGCTGTTCTCTGCATAGAAGTTTAATGTATTACGGTAGTTTCATTTTTAAGTTGTGCTTTATTCTTTCTCATTAAGGACCATTACAAACAGTCCAAGCTTTAAAGATAAAGGTTTCATTGTGAGCGGTGCAGAGGTTCAGTGGGGCGTGTGCATTGGCTTCAGAGCTGGCCTCCCCTCCTCTGTTTTTCTTTCAGAAATATTTGAGTGGGATCAAACTGTAATAAGATCCAAGCTCGCTCAGAAACACACACAAGCGCACATAGTTGTCCACATGCATGTGCACAGACACTCACACATACAACTCTATCTAGCCTGGCTGTAAGTGGGCTGCAGGGAGGGGTGGGTTCACGGAAATGGAGTTGCTCCTGTGAATGGGGCCACACCAAAGGAGGCGAGTAGAAACAGTCCTGTCCTCTGATTTGAAATGAAACACTCCTTTCTCGTGGCGTATAGTGAACATGCCTCCCCCTCCATGCTAGGGCCACAGCCAGCATGCACAGTGTCATGTGGACAGGGAGTCTGAGCCCTCATTTTGGGCCTTGCTGGGAACAGCATTTCCTGTTCAAGGGTCTGCCATGGCTCAAAGGCCTGGACATTGAGAAGTTGACATGGCTACCTGGCAGTGAAGTATTCAGTCAGCAAAGGCCCCCTCCTCCCCAGCACACAGGCTGTCACCACCTCAGCATGGCCTGGCGACACTCCCTGAGTCAACAAATGAGGGGCTTGTCAGAGCGCGCACCACAATTCCTCAGAGACTCTGGTGAGGGAGGATCTAGACATGCTAGGCTTTGGTTTCTTCCAACTGTATTGCTGTTTGTACAGGCCGGGCCGGATCACTCTGCATTGACTGTGACACACTCAACGAATTGGACTTGGGGGGGAAAAAGAATGACCAGTGCTCTAGAGGGTGTTTTCCGTTCTTTGGACTCATTTGTGCTGCCAGTTTGTTTCCGAAGTTGGATTTGTTGCATGATGGTTCTTTGGTTGACTGAAACGTACCTTTAGCATCTTGTCAGCGATACAGACCCTCCACCAGGAATTTGCCCTTGTTCAAAGCGTGTACCTTCATAAGACCCAAGCGCCTGAAGGCCTACTTAGTGTAGTTCTGCTTTAACAGGCCTGTAATGCATATTGTCAAGTTATCCTGTGTTGAACGTGCTGCTGACCTGGAGATGACTTTCCCTGTGAATCCCCCTCCAGCTTAGGTAGGGAGAGTGTCTGTGTGTAACCAGAGTATGCATGGGATCCAGACTCCACCCCTCATGCAGGAACAAGTAAACCTCTTAAAAGCAAGTCTGGGGGGCACTGAGTGGGTGGGGTGTAGTCAAATAATCAACTGCAGTTTGCAGCCCAGGGCTACAGAAATACCCACTGAGCATTCTTCTGCATCACACAATGGCAGAAAAACTGATCGGAACTGTTTGGTGTGCTAGATAAGCTTGTTCTACCACTTTTCAGAATATGTTCAGTAGAATCTGAATAGGAGTTCTGCTTCTGCTTCAGACTACTTAGTGCCTTATTAATATGGGATATGTCGTTAAATCAATACACTAAAGTTAATGTTGTGTTTTGAAGTTAATGTCAGCGTTACATTTAAGTGCAGATACATTTATCTGATCCCCCTGACTCATTCTTGCAGTTGTTTAACATGTTAAAATATTCTCAGTCATGCATTCTTGAAAAGCTTCCCATGTGTACATTATTGTATTAATATCTTGTATAATATTCATACCTCCAGATCTTGTGTGTTCACAGACATTTGGACCATATCCAGCAATTTATTTAAATGTGGATGGATCACAATATTAGGCAATCTGTGATGTTAGTTTACATCTGTGGGCCTGAACCCTTGGTAGTAAACTCTTTGGGGTCGAGTGATTATCAGCCTGGCCAATTATCAGATCCAGCATTCTGTATTTGTCCGATTATGGATGTCGTTATTTTTTTTAAACTGGTTTTCACTAAAATGAATACATTTCAAAATGCGCTACTTTGACTCTAATGTAGCTTCCTCTCTCAATCTGTGGTCACCACTCTCAATCTGATTAGTTACACATCATGAGTAATAGCCAATCAACGCTGAAGGATAAATGTTGAGAAGTTCTCTTTTTAATTAAAATGTTATTTATGTAGAACAGAAATAAACAAAAGCATTTCAATGAAGTTTTCTGTTGGAGTTTATGTAATTCTACATTTTGGCACCAAGCTATTTTACTGCACATGTTAAACGGTTCCAAACATTGGTTGTCGCCATCAGTCGACCCCTAATATCCTTGTACTGTGTGTGAGTAAATGTGCCTTTGCTGTTGCTGCCCTCCCATTCTGCTTGCACACCCGTTTCCTTACTGCCTGGGCTACGACGTGTGGACATCAGAATGAAGCCCTTTGAAGCAGGTCTCATTGCTTCCTGTATGACTGTCTGCGGGGGTGTTTCTACACATTGACTTTATTATGTCAGTCACATTGTCTCTGACATTGGGGGCTCTTTATGTTTGTCACTGCTTCATTATAAAACTGTTCTGGCCAGCTCTGAATGTGAGGAGGCAAGCCAAGATGTTTTTTGTGCTGTTACTTAAGAATTTCAGTCGCTGAAGATTTTTTTCAGAGCGTTACTGCATGTAGTGGTTACCATATTACCAACATTTATGTACTATGAATGATGCAGAACTTCCCTCTGGTTCAGACTGTTAATAAGACCATGACTCCACTCTGCCTACATTTATCAGCCATTAGAGGTTGTGTCCTCAATCAATCCAGTGGAGTCAGCATAACGCTTTGTGTACACGCTCGTGTTGGTGTGAGCTGGATGGACTCCATCAGATTTGTTGGGTCAGGTGACCAGAGGACATGCAAAGTTGCGTCTGTTACTGCCCTTTTTTATTTTCCTATTTTCTTCCCCTTCCTGCAAATGAAGGGAAGTTGAACGGGAGCAGCGGAAAGATTGAAAGTTGCTAGACGTGGATTACACAGAGTGCTGTAGCGCTTACTGGAGGAAAGAGGGCATCAGCAGGTAGTCAGTGTTCCCACACAGCAATCACACATTGCTCTTCTCCGTCTGCCTGCCTGCCTGTCTCTGCTGGTAAGAACAGCGCTGTCTCTCTGGATGTCTCGTCTGCAGACAGTCACTGTGTCAGGTCCGCTCTAGTATTGACTCATTCTTCCAGGCAGAACAAGGTATTTGTAAGATAGATGGGAAAGGCCTCATGTAAGTCAGATTGCTGAGGGAATTTACAATGTACAATGCACAGGTGCTGGGACTCTGACTAGGGACCTGTAATGCTTTTGTTTACATATTTATAAGTCTCTGTTTCTTCTTTAGTCTCCTTGTGTAAGTTGGTGTGCATACTGACACATTCACACACAAGAGCTAAGCAAATTAAATAGTGCAGTCAATACTAATCACAGCTTGCCTGTCTGTGTCAGGAAGAGGCGAGCGCGAAGCATCAAACCACCCCCTCTGTCTGTGTCGGAGACAGTGGAAATACATGGAATAATTAGACAGTCTAATCAAGGCATGTGATGCTCCTCTTGATTAAAGCAGATTAGACTGGACACATACTTGTTGATCTGACTGTGAAGGCATGTGATTCCACTTCTGCTAGGATCTAATTAAAACACACATCTGAAAAGATTTGGGATTGAGTGTCCCTCAAAAAATGTTCTCAAAAGTCACATTGTATTTTACATAATGTTTTCTTATATATTCCATCATCTGTTCATTTTTATTGTAGTGGCCTCATATGGTTCTTTGAAGTTGTTTCTTTCTTTTGTGAGCTTATGTGTAATCCTGAGTGACATATTGTAGGCGTACTCATATGAATACTAATCGCTGTTGTCCTGCATTTCTTTCCTTTGTGCACTGTATGTTGAATACACAGCATATAATTCCCACTACACAGGCATCCAGCTTTCTTGATGCAGCAGCAGTACTCTTGACACTCAGATAGAGGTATGCTCTGATGGAGTTGCATCAGCATGTTAGCCATGTCCCCCTCCCACCTCAAGGCATGAGCCCCTTCCTCCATTCTGCAGACCCCAGAGTGATGCAGCCCGGGCTCATCTCCCCCTGCAGCCTGGCACATGGCCTCAGGTTTCCACCGCAGCCCTGAGCCTTCCCAGCGCCTGGCCGCCCACACTCCCTCAGGAGCCCGAATGCTCCAGGATACGGGATGTGGAAATAATGTGACTCGAGTGCTTCCACCCTGCCTCCCGAAATCAGGTTTTGCGGATTGTTTATTTGAGGGGAAGGAGGCCTCAGACAAACATCCTGTTTTAAAAAGCTGCCTGGGTTTTGTAGCAGCGCAGGGCGGTGAATTGCCCCTTTGACAGCGGGGGGAGACTGAGGAATGTTGAAGAGAAGGCCAGCATCTCAGGGGACGTGAGGGGGCTCTCCTCACCCGTTTGTCATGTCCAGTTTGCAGAGTCCATTTTAAGCTGGGGGTGGAGGATTGTAGCTATACATCCTGAAGGGTCTTGTGCTCTATTCTCTGTGTAGTGGTGTAGGGCCTGTACCCACAGTCCTCATCTCAAGTATCCGTTCCTGTCCTGGGAGGCTGGCTTCCGTTTCCCCTTACGTAACACACATACACATAGAAAAAAGAGCCATTGATAAGAGCGATAAGGCCATTTTTCATTTTCCCTTTCTCAGCATTGTTAGACTGTGGTGTGTCACAAACCTGCTTTCAACTTTTTCTGGCTTGAGTTATGACATTGAGGATTCTCAGCAGAGTCCTCCAGAGTCTGCATGGCCAACTGGTTCATGAATATAAGCTTTTCTATTGTTTATGGAGGGGTGTTGCATGGTTGCAGTTGTGTATATGACATAATTGCAGTGCGGTTTGTTTCTCTTCTGTGTACAACGAGGTCCTCTGGCGTTTAGATTAATAACTTTTACTTTTTGTTCCAGGTTTTTGAGTTGCAAAGGCCTTAAGATGTGAGGCAGGCTAAGATTTACAGCATTTCCAGCAAGCCTCAGGTTCATAGTAAATAAATCTTTTTCATGTAGGCTGTCTGCGTTATACAGCAGAAATACTAGTTTGAAGAAAGCACTTTTTTTATCATCTTGAATTTCCAAGAAGATGGAAAGATGTCACTGTGTTGAGATTTTTATTTTTTATTTTTATGCCTTGATTTGTTTTGAGAGTTGATTTGGAGTCAGAACTGCCACCACAGGTCCTAGATTTGGTGAGGTAATGTGACCTCTACGTGCAGAGTGAAAGCCATGCTAATCTAAAGCAGTCCTTGGAGAGGCCTGAAACCCCTTACATGTCAACAGAAACTAGCCTGCTGAGCTTAGTATTTATCTGTCTCCTTTTGGCAAGCCAGTGTGGTGCCAGTGCTGCTGGGTGTTTGACTAACTTCTGAAGGGCTCACAGATAAAGATAAATCTACAGCCTCGTACATGACTGTGAGTCTAAGCTCACAGTGCTGTGCTTGTCATTCGACTTACAGAGTGTACTGTGCTCAGTTGGGAAAAGGTGGACTGTGTTTCATTTTAGCGCTTACCACACAGAGAGAAAGTACAGTCAGTAGAAATAACAGGAGGTGTGCTCAGGTGTGCTATAATTTTTGCCCCATATTCTACCTTAGCAAACAAAGTGAGTGAGCTAATCTTGACGTGTGCTCAGGGAGGGCTGCTGTTGCCATCTTCACTCCCTTCACACCGCAGCGCAGCACCAGCCTCCACCAATAGGGCCATTCATTCAGCTCAGGGCACAGGGTTACAGCAACAAATAAAGAGCGTGCAATGCCATTAAAAATGTAAGGAATGTCCAACTGTTAGTTTAGCATTTTAGTGTGCCTCCTCTCAAAGCTGAGAGGGGGAACAATACTCCATTTGAGCTGGCCTCTGTAAATGTGCTAGCCTTGCATCGCTTGGCATTGAGGAGTGAAGGAGGTGCCAGTTGTGGATGCTGTTTTTATTTTCTGACCATTTTACCCACAATTATAAATCCAGACACTGGCCTTGGCCAGCTATGATTTAGGCCTGTGGCCTGATTGCTAGCGAAAATAGATTTAGGATTTTTTCCCTTCCTCCCCAGAGGAGCATTGACAGTTGTGCCTGAACCTATGGCTGTCAGTATTTTTAAAACTCAGAATAGCCAGTGCATTCTTTGAGCCTCCAGAATGCTGTGTGTGGATTAACTGTAGGGGCCCATGTCATTCGACATCTCCACACAAGCCTTTTACAGCTGGAGGGAAAGGATAGAAGCTCATTGTTGATTAACTGTAAACTCCCACTGTATCAAGGCCTGGTAAATTGTCTCTCTAGTGTAGTGTAGTGATATTCTTTCTCCTTTCTTATCTTGAATGTGATCTATTAAAGCTTTATCTTCATTCCACTCCCTTGTCCTGACAGGGACAAGTATGATCGACATAATTTGGAGCCTTTGATTTTGTTCCCGAAAGCTGATACCTTTTAAATCGAACTAGAAAACTATTATTCAAGTACAACTTTGATAAAGGAAAATGTAATTCGGGGATCAAGTTTTTGCAAGTAGTAGTTATAACAAGTTGTAAACAAGCTTATGTGAAAAATCTCATTGATTGTGTTCCGCAGGGAAAATGATATTTACTTTTGTCATGTGTGTACTTATCTTTTATTTGTGTGCATTTCTGAAGTCTTGGCGGTGTGGCTCAGTACGTGCAGTCAGGCTGTCGCATTTCAGGGTACGGTTTAGATTAGAGGTCTGGCTGTAGCTTCCCCCTCTTCCCCTCTCTGTGACTGCCAACACATAATTTACTTAATGAAATCCTGCCATTCCCTTTAGCTTCAAGATTTTTTGCAGATGTTGACAGGGAAGGACTTTGTGAATTATTGGAAATGTTCACTCCTGCATTTTTAATGAATGTCTTGCTTGTTGTGAACGGGCTGACTTGTCGGAGATGGGGGAAACAGTTGTCTGTGTTTGGGGAGCTGGTGTCTGGATGCCCGCGGTGGAGCAGTGTGGGTTACAGCCGAGCAAGTGTTGTGATTGAAACAGAAACTCTGGTGCCGCATTATCCTGACAGAACACATTCTTCTCACAGACTCTGATCCACTGGTCCAATCAATAGAAAACCATTGTTTGAACGGTAACTCTGTCCATCATAGCTGCTCCACCTCCCAGCACCGTGGAAACCAAATACCCACCTTTCGCCTTAAATTAGTCAGACTAATATAACTCGTAATAATAGAGTTCCTTGTTATTGTTCATTTGAAACCAAGCCTTCAGCATAGCTCGAGTATATACGCTAACTAAAGTCTGCTTCCTCCCTCAGTGTAGGGTCTTGCTTTTCCTAGAAGAAGTGTGTCAAATCTGAAGAAAAATACCAAAATATATATTAGTAAAAGTTTCAAGCCACACAAATTTGCTGACTTGACATGTGATTTGGCGATAATTCACCAAATAAAAGTCCTGAAGGACGAGGAAGAAAGCAACCTTCTTGCTGCACCCCCACCCCTCACCTTCCTAACCAGAGTAGGAAGTTAGGAGGCACAGTGAGGGGAGGGGTTCAGGAATGTGCAGGGTCTCCTCTACTCAGCCTACTTGGCTCGAACCTCCCTCACTCACCAGCAAACAAACACACACACACACACAACACTCCAAAAGATAGGTTGTATGAGGAGGTGAAAGAGCGCAGCCACCCAGCAGGATGTTCACTGAGTGTTTTGCTTTCGATGTTCTCTCAGACTCCGCCGGCCTTTAAGGCTGCCTGTAGATATGACATATTCACAAACATCCCCCGTAGTTTTCACAGAACTTTTACATGCCCTGAAAGACTCTTGTAGGCCTCACTTGGATCACCACCATCACTTGTGCTCTATGTCTCTGACACATTGCAGAGCTTTTGGAGGAAGCTCGGAGGAAATGAGCAGCACATTTTCTTTCCCTGCGAAAAAATAAAATAAAGCCTTCTCCCTCAAAGCAGCAGCGTCAATGCGCCCAGACGGCTCCTTCGCATTAGCCTCCTTAGCTTCCTGTGCTTTTTACACCCTCTGTTGTTTATTGATTTAATTTATGGATTCTGTTAGTTATCTGCTATCAAGGGTACAGCACTTTTCCTCCCTCATGGGGTCATCCCGAAACAGAAACAGAGGGAAAGTGAGGAGGAAGTGGATGACAATGTAAAGCATTCCCATTGTGACCAGCAAGGCTTGGTGACTGGATTCAGTTTCTTGGGCTCCACAGTGTTTTCTCCCAGCATATATCTCTGTCTCTGCATCTCTTGCTCTCTCTCAGCACAGAAAGGCCATACCTCAGGGAGAAAAATCCATAGACATGTAAGAGCAGCTCCAGTTAGCGCGTCTGTCTGATAAAGCCGACTTTGATGGCAGTGATAGTCCAGACGCCAGCCTAAATGTGGCCTGCTCAGGGGTTATAGTCAGCCTGTGGGAGCCATTGTCTACAGAATTAAAGCCATACCATACTCTGAACAGGAGGGGGGAGGGGGGGGGGCTTTTGCTACAGTTCCACTTTGCTGTTTGGGTGTAAAAGAAAGTTAAATCAAACAAATTGTAGGAGGTTGGGGTGAGAGGGGCAGCAGTGGACACAAAACAAAGAATTGGTTCTAAATTTTCACACGTACAACCACAGTTTACACACACAGTCCTCAAACCTCCCCGCCACCAGCCCCCAAGCCTAGAGCCTATCAGTTCATTGGTAGAGTCTAATAGCTGGAGGGGAATCTAATCCTTGGCACAGGATGAGAGACTCCTGCTCTCCTCCCCTTGACTGCGCTGCGTAAAGGGACTGGCAACAGTGTTTTTCTTTTTTTTTTCTTTCTTCTTCTTCTTTTTTTTTCCTCTTCAGCAAAGTTTCGGAGGAATGAGTGCGTCTCTGCTCCCCGCTCTGGATTAGGAGAGATGAAGTATAATGGGGGTGGCCCCGGAGCTTGGTGGGTAGATGTTAGCACGGAGGGGAAGCTGTTGTTTGTCTGCCTGTCCCTGACACTCGGCCTCCCATTCATCTCACTCCAAGGCTGCAGAGCTGTGTTTACCCCGGGGCAGCTCTTTTCTGCTTCTCCCTCTGCCCTTTTTTCCCCCTTCCTTTTCATGCTGTCTTTAAAAGCATTACTGGATGATCATCAAGGATTGCCATTGAAACTTTCAAGCCTTCATTTTTGTGTACTTAACAGTAATTATCCAGACTCGCCCTCGAGTGCAGGGAACTTGTAGCGGGGCGATCTGCTTTTTTTTTCATAAGTAAACCTTTGGAAGAGGCTTGGGTATATTGTGTTCAACATTACCGTATTTAAAGACAGTCTGAACAGCATGGTCCTCTGGTATAACAATATAATGTAAAGACCTGTTTTGCCCATCCTCCCATATTATACTTAGCACAATTATTCAATATGTATACTGCTACTCTCCTACATTCATATAACAGCTTTGCTTACTAGTTACTGAAAAGCACACGGAGCTTAACAAATGTACATTGTTAAAAACAGTAATAATATAGTAGTGTAACAACCACAGGGGCCAGTTTTCTAAATCATAAGTAGATCGTTTTGCTCATAATACTTCTGTACTTTTACCACAGCGATTTTTCCATTCCAAGGTTTTTTTGGAGTATTTTTATATTTAGTTTGGCTACTGTTTTTTTCTCCACCAGCGATTATCTTCATGCTCTGTCATTTTTCAAAGAGAACAATAATTAATGTTTTAACTGGACCACTTGCAGCTGACATTTCACTCCTTTCTGCAGTAACTTGTGCATGTGTCACTGTTTGCCGTCTAAGTTCCAGCAAACTGATATAAGTCTGCGTTTGTTGACAGATCTAATGTCCTGCTTTTGATACTCTGAATCCGTCCAATCAGTGAGGCCACAGGGAAGCAGAAAAATCAACATTTTCTCACTGTTTCCATGGAGCTCGTGTAGTGTTGTGGAAATCAAACTCTGACCACCAAATTCTCGATCTTGGAACAGCGTTTGTTAAATATCTCTGTTTACTGTGTGATTGTACTTGTACATGAGGTACATGGCGTTACAGGCGTTCAAGGCTACTTTGAACCAACTCAAATGTGTGTGTTTGTTACATTTTGAGTGTTTTAATCTCTTTTAATTTCTTCATGCTTAGAATTCTACAACATATTTCCTGTTGGCTGTGGAAACTTTTATAGTCCAAATACTTGATACAGATTTATGCATCAACACTCTTTTGATGCCAGCACTGTGAGTCTGGTTATGTAAGGCATTAGAGTTCATTAACTCCTTCACGTGCTCAAATCATTGCCTCTGGCTGCAGGAACAGGAAATGTAGCGTCCATACTGTGGCGGCGTCCACCGACTCTGAGACTGACACTAAGAGGAGAGGCTTTTGAGAATAAAATAACAATAATAACATGCGCTACTATTCTAATGGGTAAACGGAGCTGTTAAAAGGTGGCAGGGTTAAATGGATGCAGAGCACCAGTAATTGCTCCCAGCCGTCGTGGCTCCGCCCTGAGCAGACCCTGTGAAAGGCCCAACATGGAGTCTAAGAGAGTTGGGTGTCCATGTTGTGGTCAGAAGGGAGGGAGACACACGCCCTCCCTTCACCGCCTCATGTCTGAACTTTAAGGTTTGGTCTGAGCCTTGGGCTGTTGTGTATCTGCATCAGTTTATGGTCGTATACTACTAATTAAACCTGGCTTCATACTCTCTTATATCAGTTTGGGAAATGCAGATAAACATTTACAGAACATCCAGATACGGGTCTGGAGTATGTAAAGCTAAGGTTGGCGCTGTAGCGTGTTCAGGAAAAATGGAACTTTGTAGAAATAATGTCATAACACTGACAAACATATGGTGGCAGCAGTGAAAGCTACCAAGCTAAATGAGCTGAAATGCCTCCTGTGGCTGTATGTTGTTTTTGCACAAAACAGCATTTTTTAAATTTAGTCGGCTTAATGTAGACGGGCCCTCAATGCAGCGCCCCACCAGCCCAAAACGCACAGATTCAGGGGAAAAACACAAACATGCTCGCTGATTTTCTTCCCAATCCAAACAGACACATGCGCAAAGGCACACGTAGACGCTAAATACAACAGAGAAACAGGAAAAGGCCTGGCTCTTGTTGTGCTCATTGTCTTCCGTCAGGCTCAGACTTAACATTAAATACATTTCTAACCTTTGTCCTGCTCTGTCCTCTTCCTGGTCCTCAGAGCCTCGCTGGCTTTGTTTCAGTCTATGTGTGAAAACTAGATACTATTGACCAAATTGTTTTTGCTTTATTCTTTCCATCCAAAAAGGAGGAGACGGTAGCCATTTGGTCTTTTGTGTTTCTGTGCACAGTTTCAAAGTGAGTTTACCTTGATGTGTGGGCTCCATTTGATTTGAGACAATAGAGGGCCATAAACGAGTTGGGGCTGAGTTCTTTGTGTGGACAAGCCGTGCTGCAGTAAAAGCTGAGCTCAGAGTGGAGGAGCTGGAGTGTGGAATTCACTAATGGCACATGCATGTTGGGGCCCCTGAAGAGAGGGGGTCATTTCAGCCATCAGTGTGTGCGCAAACACACAGAGAGCCTGTCTGCAGCTTCCCCCCACCTCCACACATCCCCACTCACTCACTCTTTTCCTCCCCCTCCACAACACAGAGAGCCTTGAACCAGCAGGCGTTTTGTCTGTGCAAGTCTGGTCAACGTTTTTGCTAATCTTTGTATAAACTTTACTAGTGTGGGTCACTCAACAGAAAGGTTTAGTTGGGTGGGAGGTGAACAAGGCATTTTGTTGCTGTGTGGATCTGCGATGCTCCACCTTAAAGGCGTTTGTTAATGGGGCGGGCGGTCATTAAGCCCTGAGAGCAGAGAGACTGAAAGGAATGGGGCCACAGGCCCAGGCTTTAAATCCTCTGTGCCAATAGACTCTCTGAAGCAAAATAATGGCATCACTCTGTGTGTGAGTTAATGGGAGCTGATAGCATGAAGGCTAGGGGGTCAGCGGGTCACGGGCTTGTGCTAAGTTGTCAGGGAGCTGAATGCCGTCCCTGGGCCCACAGCAGGGG